>JAPDKU010000032.1:0-270077 GCA_027569715.1 Hamigera avellanea | reverse complement strand
GTTCTGTCTTAGTCCAGCCGGGAGCACACGGGGCTCCTGTACTGCATTGGGTACACTATCGAATCGATCTGCTTAATCTCTTTGGGAGGTTTTTATACCGTTGTCGACCAATCGAAGCGGTGCCAACAAGAAGACCAAATGTGTAAGTTGTCACCGATTTCGTTGCTCGTCGCAACCTATCAGAGAATCTGTCAATAATTTTGATGAAGTACTTTTTTGGGTAGATGTATGGTATACTCAATGGACAGGCATCTTTGATGGCTAGTTAATGTCTTCGAAACCGAAGGGCTCAGCGGCATCGACGTGGTTGATCTCCGGGTAATGAAACGCCTGCAACTGATCAAAATTCACCTGCAGGATCAGAGTGTAAGGCGATGTCGCCATGGTTGATTCAAAGACGGTGGCGTCGCCCATGACAACAATGTTGTTATCAAACGCAAAGTCATCCTCGACGTTGTCATTGATGGCAATGCTGGCATCTCCCACGACGGACTACACGGCTGGAGTCGAGGCAATGGAAGCTTTTCGGCGTGCTTGCGCTTAATCTCATCGGCGAGAGCTTGTAAGGGACCTTGACAGCACTCTCTACTTTTCGAGCTTGGTGGCTGGTCTTGTTCCTCGAGCTTCAATGAGTTGAAGGAAGATAGGATCTCACATATGTTATCATCATGTCATCTAAGCACAGGTCTCTTCTACGAGTTATTAGCCTGTGTCTAGAAGCAACTCGGATAGATATTCGAGTATTTATGACTCCTAGGCTCACATTCAAATTATCAGGCAGCTTGGTTAACTTTTTATCTCCTGCTGGCCATCTAAGCCAAGCCATTGCTATATCACAAGTGAGGGTTACTCTGAGCTATAATTCACTGTGAGACCCGCACCCTCAAAATCACTAGGTGGTGGCAAGCCAGTGAATAGGTGCCCCTTCGTTTCTTTGTCCTGACCCGGTGCCCTCCAGCTCAACCCTAAGACACTAAGTACCTTTGTTTTGTTTTGGACGCAACTGACACAACTTTCTCTTCTCTTCTTTTACCCCCGTCTCTACTCCTGAAGACTTCTACCTTTTCTTCTTCAAACCTTCGAGGCTTATCACGATTACTTCGTTGCTTCCACTTGTCTTGCTCGCAATCAACTTCATTCAGCCAAGGGAGTACTAGAACATAGTTTGATTTCTCAATCGACTTCTTGTACTTTGTGGTTACCATGGCTGCCAGACTCAATCCCCTTGAGCGTGCCTTCCAAAGCTTCCTTATAACCTTGCCCCCTGCTCAGCTCGAGGAGCTCCTCGGGTATGCGCGTGAAACCCAACCTGAACTGAACAACGGAATCAACAACATCGCTGAAGCTACTGTGCCCGTTGCTACGGCCCCTGACGCTGGCGCTGGCCCTGTTGCGGCTCCAGCTGCAGGTCCTCGTGCGCCTGCCCAGCGTGCTAGGCGCTTGCGCGAAGGAAGATTGAGACCTTTGAATAGTTTCATTGCGTTTCGAAGTATGTTCTTCTTCTACTTACTGCATCTCTTAGAATTCAGACTAACAATTTGTAGGCTTCTATTCGATCATTTTTCCAGATCTTACCCAGAAGGTCAAGTCAGGAATTCTCAAGTTTCTCTGGCAGAATGATCCATTCAAAGCCAAGTGGGCCATTCTGGCTAAGGCCTATTCCACTATTCGCGATGAGCATGCTGGTGAAGTGTCTCTGGACACCTTCTTGGCTCTAAACATCAGCTTCATCGGCCTTCACGAACCCAATGTCTATCTTCGTATGATGGGTTGGCAGCTGGAGGTCGACGAACAGGGCCAGTACACCATGACTCGTGTCCAGGTTACTACTACCACCGAGGCTGAGACCGCCACAAACTACTCAGTCAACGATATTGTCAGACGCTGCTACGAAACTGGTTACGTTCCTGAACCTCGACGCAACAATAACAGAGGTCCTAACAACAATAGACAAGTTATGGCCTTCGCTGCTCAGCCAAACGTTGTTGTTAACGAAAACAACGCCATTCAGATTGCTGGGGACAACACAATCGTCGCTGAGGGTCACGGCCAAAATGCAGAATTCGAAATGCACGCGCCTGCCGAAAATCACCATGAGATGCATGTCGAGGCGAATAATTTAGTTCAGCCCAACATTGAAGTTCCAGCCGTTCAGAACGGTATGGATGATGAAGACCGCTTCTTCAACGACTTTGACCTTGCCTTTAACCAGCTTCCTGCCGGCTACACCCAGGTCCCCGAGGACATCCATCTGTATATGCATCCGATGGCACAGCCACTTAACGATCATGCGTTTGGAGTTCCATTCATGCCAGAGGCTTTGGAATTTGACCAGTGGATCAACCTCTAAGGTTTATCTCTAGAGACGAACTGTTTTCTCCCAAGAATATTCGCTTTTTTCCCATTACGTTTCTTCGACTGGTCACGATAATTTTCCGAGACGGTTCTCTTGTGTTCCGAATGTCTTGCACCTTTTTAAAAGAAAGCGCCTCTTGACGAGCGAAATATTCTGTCAGTACCGAGCCACTTTTTACGGATTTGCATGAAATGTTCTACAATACAACACTGGTTCCTGTCTCAGCTCGACCTTCGAAGCGAGACCCTTGTACGACGTAACGACTTCACGACGAGTTTTATTATTATTCCCCCTTTACACGAACGCCTCCTGCCCCATTCGCAACGATTATTGCTATGACTTTGCTACGGACGGTCTGACATGTCTTTTGTTTCCTGTATCATCGCAAGATTCGAAAGTCTCCAGCGTATGGGACTTGTCCTTGTCTGCAGGGATCGGCTCTTGTCCGAAGGCATCGTCTCTTTGTCTTCTGGTATTTCTACGGGCACACCAAGCGTTTATTCTTGTGGCTTTTGCTTTTTTTCCCTCTTTCTTTGACAAAATGCACAAAAAAATTGAAACTCCTGTACTTAGCTAGTACTTACAAAACAAAAAAAAACAAAAAAATATCATTACCAAAAAAAAAATCCTTCTTCTTCGAGTCTCATTCTTTGTAGCGTAGCCAGTCTAGCAGTCTCTATCCCCATTGCAGCCCGGCTTGTTTTTGTTTTTGTTGTTGTCGAAGCTCCCCAAAAAACACCGTGAGGCAGTCGGGTGCCCTCCCTCCTTTTGACCTGGTGACAGTCACCCACCATGACAGTGAATCTGAAAGTGAGAACTCTCAGAGACCCGCTTTCACCCGTTTCACCCTGTTTACCAGTCGCCTGGGTGAATATTCATATTCACCCGGCCTCCACTGGGCGAACACGCAGTGAATAACAACAGGTGCGTCACATGCTTGCATGCTGTCGACAGACAGACGAGGGAAGTAAACAAAGCCGCAGTAGCTGTCGACCTTCGTGATACTACTACTGTACCTCCCAAGACCATACCATTTTGTTCTAACTCTCCTGTCCTGACCAAGTCCATCCCATCCCATCCCAACCATCCAATCGCAATCCATATCCAAATGACAAATTATAACTTCCTCCTTCCATCTCCAACAGACCGCTCTAGAACATCTACTTGGTTAGTATACTGGTAAGCCCCCAGCAATCCCCGCTACAGGATTAAATAAAACCTATCCGTTCTCGCTAATGTCGATTGTATACCTTCCATGGAAAATTCGCCATCCCCTTCGAAGTCCCTGCATGAAAAAGACACGCGAGCCGGACGAACCACATGGTCCGCGTGTACTGTACTTAGTCTACAGTCTGCGGAAGTCCGACTATCTGGCGGGTGAACCAAAGAAACCGGTGGCTTGTTGTGGCTGAAAGAGCTGCCAGGTCCGGTCCCGGTTTCGGTTCCTGCATGCGCGTATCCGGGGTAAAGTGATCGAGCATTCTCTTCCTTGATCCATCGACTGACCGAACGCGACAGCTATCTGCAGGACTTATGAGACAATGTAAGGCCTCGTGGACATCATGGCAACCGGAGAGTCGACTGATGTATGGCTGCATACAGTAACCTACGGGTCTGCTCGCATCGGTCTCTACGAAACCCTCAAACAGCATGCCGCCGCCAGAGGAATCGAGCTGAACTCGCCCATGCTGGGCCTCGCAGCGGCCGTCTCGGGGTTTATCGGGGCTATCGTGGGCAATCCATCCGACATTGCCAACATTCGCATGCAAAACGACCGATCGCTGCCCCTCCACCTCCGCCGACGGTACCGCAGCGTGGTGGATGCGTGGGTGCAGATGAAGCGGCACGAGGGCTGGCGAGTCTTTGCGCAGGGTCTCTGGCCCAACTGTGTCCGATGTGGTCTCATGACGAGCTGTCAACTAGCGTCGTACGACACCTTCAAGGGGTTGTTGTAGACATGGATGGACTTCCATGACGACCATCCGGTCATCCATGTGTCTGCATCCTTGATGGCCAGTCTGGTGGCGACCAGCGTGTGTAGTCCCCTCGACGTGGTCAAGACGCAATTGATGGGAGCGTCGAGAGGCACATTGATCGCAACGGTGGTCGCAGAATTGACACGCAAGGAAGGCTTGTGGTGGATCTTTCGTGGCTGGATGCCCAGTTTCGTGCGTCTCGGGCCCCAAACCATGGCCACGCTGGTTCTCTTGGAGCAACACAAGAGGATCTATCGGGTTGTTCGCTACGAGGATAGAGGACGACAGTGAGATACAGTTCTGTTCTGGATCCTACATTCACTTGGAATGTCGTGCGTCAAGAATACTCATGAGATATCGTATTCAAGGTGTGTGGGCTAATTGCCGAGGTTGGGGCAAATCATATAGCCGAGATGTAAATAGCCGACTCATATAGCCGACATATAGCCGACATACCGAGATACGAGCCACTTGCACGCATCCACTACACTTGAGATCGTATACTGTCCGTCTATCACGCAACACCCGAGCCATGCCGTCTCCTGCAGGAAGCGAGTCCCCAGCGCATCGGTCGAGGACCCGCGCGAAGAAGGCGTGCATTGCTTGCAATGCCCGTCGCGTTCGATGCAATGTCCTGGAAATGCAGCCCTGTCGCAATTGCGTGTCCATGAATCTCCCCTGCGAGCTGGGAGTATCGCGGCGGGGCAAATATCCTCGCAATAAAACGCGTCAATCGGATAGACAGGCCTCCCCAGCTACAACGGTCGGGTCTCCCAGTAACCCGGTCACTGCGCCCTTTGCCACGTCGCAGCAGAATGAGGATCATCGTCGTGTCCAAAGTCAGGAAAGTCGCACCGACGCCACTCCCAGCGACACACCACCTTCGCGGTTCCATCAAACGGTGTTTCTGGGCGAGTCCAGTCCCTTGACGTGCATCGTCGACGAGGGACGTCGATCGCCTGAGAGAGGGTATACCTGCAACATGCAGCGAACCCGGCTTCATTATCCCATTGCCAACATCGATGCTACCACAACAGCGAGAGGCGACTCGTTGGTGGCCCATCGGAAAAGGATCCACGACCGCCTTCATGGCGAGGGCGCATTTGCATTCCCATCCCCCAGCATCTGTGACACCCTTCTCCAAGCATACTTCGCCTGGTTCCACCCCTGCTTCCCCATTCTGGACCGGCCAACCTTCCATCAGCAATATTCCCGCCGAGAGGTTTCCCCGTTGCTTCTCCACGCCATGCTGTTCATCGGTGTCAGTCTTTGTTCGGATGTCGCCTTCGCCACGACAGGGTATGAGAATCGCTACCAGGCCAAGTTTCTTTTCTATAATTGGGCCAAGGAGATATACGACGCCGACTGGGAGTCCAATGCCACCGTCAAGCTGCAGTCGCTGTTCCTCTTGAGTTGCTGGCGTGGCGGACCCTCGGAGGAGAGAGATGTTCGTTTCTGGCTCGGAGTGGCCATCAGTCTCGCACAGAAGAAGGGGATGCATGTGATGTGAGTCGTCTGTGTTGATATTATATTCCCAGACTGACTGTAGCAGGTCCAAGTTGCCCTTCCACGACCCCGTCGAGCAGAAAGTCTGGAAAAGGATCTGGTGGGCTTTATATGTACATCACTGCTCAGCATGGCATGTGCCCTGGCTAACTAACCCAGTCCAAATAGATCCGTGATCAGCAAAGCTCGACAGCCCTGGGATTGCCGCCTCGCATCCGTGATGAGGACTGCGACGTGTCCTTGCCAATCGCCTCCGATTTCGAAGAGACCGACACAGGGGCTGCTGATCCCGACATCTTCGGAAAGCCGCGATTGGAACACGCGCTGTACATGATCGAGATGGCAAAGCTGGCAAGAATATGTACACGCTCTCCCTTTGCTCTTGATCGCACAGCCCCTTCCTGAACCGTGACCAGTGCCCGAGATCGTCTCCGCGCAGTATTCGGCGGGTCGGATGGACCGCCAAGTTCCATCGCGTGTCGAACTGCACAAGCGACTCACCGAGTGGGAGTCGAACCTGCCCGACGAGATGAAGCTGCAGAATGCCACTGACCAGGAGACGATGTTCCTGGTGGGGATGTTGCACATGACCTACAAGTGACGCCCCAACACAATGATTCCAATGATTCGGGTCCGAAGGCTAATTAATGGGATTCATAGTAATCTGTATATACTTCTGTACCGGCCGCTCTTTCTCCGGTCGACTGGCGAAATGCTGCCGAATGACGGTCATCGAGCCTTGGAGGCAGCCAGCAAGAGCACCCGAATCATCGAGGATATGCTCTCCCAGAACCTGGTTCAACATGGAGCTCTTCACCTGTGAGATAGATGTTTCTTTCCTCTCTTCCAGCGTTAGGGTTTATGGTGACTGACCATGTCGTCAGGATAACGCACATTTTCTCTGCCCTCTGCATCCACACGATCAACTTCTGTCGGACAACTGGCACGGCCAAAAAGCTTGCTGAGCATCGAGCCAAGCTCTGCCTGGTCGGCCTGCAAGAATTGCAAAAGGCCTGGGATTTGGAGAATTGGGTGCTCGATCTATTCTTCCGGTGTCTCGATGACAGCACTGCGCGCAACTTGCGACTGACTGACGATGCGTCGGAAGGTCTCCTCCATCGAGACTGGGATCAGGATCAGCATTGTCAACCGGCCAGCTCCCAGGACAATATCACTCGGAATGATCATTCCACTGATGGCCACAGCAACACCCCATTGCCTACCGAAATGCGAATGGTACCGCAGCCGCAACCCGGAGATATATCCGCGCAACACGAGTATCATGGCTTGTTTCATTTTAGCGAGGATTACACCGACCTTCTGGGCTCGTCGCTGGCGGAACCGGATTCCTTGAATCTTCAGAACCTGGAGTTTCTGTACCGGTTTCTCTAGGTCTTTCGCACGGGCCTGGTCCAGCTGTTCGAGCATGACATCCTTCACCCCCTCAAACTGCATGCCCTTTGTCCCCAAGGTCTCACCCCGGTCGAAGGGGTTGAGCTGGTCGTCACGGCTCGCCCTGGTTGATATCGACATTTACTTACAAGAGGGCTGGTTGTTCATATTCATCCATATATAGGTGGTAAGTTCACTCTCCGAAGCCTGCACGTCGCTGCGCATGCCTGGCATCTATGTCCACCGCAAGGCAATCGACTACAGAATGGAGATCAGGACTCAGGTGGACCCGATGGACGATCTCCTTTTAGTACGGAGAGGGTTTGTGGTCTTGGATATTTAGAGTCGCTGCGATGAAGAGGATACGGAACCGCTCTACACCGTTGCTTTTGCTTTTGCTTTTACCTTTGTTCTTTATGCTTTTCAGGTTGGATCTTGCTATCTCCACGTTGTTGATAGAGTTTTCTAAGCAACACACAATAAACCCCAGCCGTACGAATCAATGCCTTGATTGCCACAGTTGCAGTAGCCTTGTCCGATCCGTATCCGTAGGCCAGTTCGTCTCGTTGCTGAAATCCCCGAGGAAATCAATCAACCGCTGTCGATCCTCCGCTTCTCGAAAGTACGAGCCCACAAACCCCAAAATTGCGGATGCGTTGAACCGACAGCCCAGATCTCTGTTCGACCGTGTGATGTCGAAGATGGCACGAGCATGCTCGGAGATCTCGGTCTGCAACGGAGTCGGTGAGCGTGACGTGGAATGAAATGCTTGCTAGAAACGACATACATACCTCGACTCGCGAGTTGAATAGCAGGATATCCATGTTGCGCGGCCGTTGGGAATTATATAGTCGCAGTAGTAATTTGCCCAGGTGGTAGAATTGCCATCCAACCACTGCAATGTCAGCATCTCATCCCATCCCATCCCTGTCTCGACCGCCGGGCGAGGGCTTAACTTACCATGCCAGCTGGCAAGGAATTGAATGGACCGCCCTGCAACGTGAAACGGAAGATACTCTCGCGGCAGATGTTGCCGCCACCGATCCAGCATCGCATCCAGATGATCGCCGTCCACCTCTCCTTCCTTGGATCCCCATGCGAACGTGCAGGCCAACGCTGCGAGATGGCACGCTTGATCCGCCCAGACGCTCTCCCCCACGGCCACGTCCACGTCGAAGTTGTCCAGGTGAATTCCCTGACTCGGAGTCAATTTGGGCGACGCCCGGTTGAGCAACGCCTGTCGCACATCCTGTCGCATGTACGTCCACAGCGCAGCCCCTGGGAGCGAATCGTGCGGAGGGAGAAGCTTCTGCGACGCGATCAGGCTGAACGCGCCCATGAGATGTGCGCCTCGGTCCTTGGGCACTTCGGTGTATTGTTCGACGTGTCGCAGGATCACCAGCGTGGCCAGCAGGGTCTCGTCGCTGCTGACGTAGAGCTCGTCAGAAAGTAATGGGATCAGCAGTTTGATGCACGCGTTCACGTACTGCTCGCTCAGTGAACTCTTGGGCAGCAGCGCCTTGCTGGAGTAGGATAGACAGGCGTACAACAAGACCGGATTCGAGATGGCGAGCCGCGGAATCGTCACGCCGAAATGTCGCGAGGGAGACGTAATGTCGAGCCATGGCCCGGCGTGTTCGATATAGAAGCGGAACAAGGATGCTTCGAGCGAGTGCACCAACACGTCGCCATGCGAGAGATCCTCGCGCTCCGGCAGGTTGGAAATGTAATCGCCCGACTCGTCTCGTCGCACGCTGCTCCAGTCGCATGAGCCGGACATCCATCGCAGCCACCGTTTGCGCCCGAGGAAGTCGGTCGTTCCCTCGACCGGGTTGTCCGCATGAAAGTCCCTGGCTGGGCCTTGACCGGCGCTGAACGAGGATGATCGTGCGTCGTGACTCATGCGGATCTCATGATTCCACGAGCACTCCCGCTTGGCCCTGGTGCAGTTCTCGCAGATGGGGCGGTGTTCGTCGCACTTCAAGTGTCGCTGGCGGCACGTTCGACATCCGTATCGCCCTCGAGCACCCCTGCTGGTGCTGGCTTTCCGGGGCCGCTGTGCTTTACTATCAATCAGCGAGTCGATCGTTCCCACAGCGCAGGGAGGCCGACGAGGAGAATTCCAAGTGGGTTGGTTGAGAAGCGGGTGAACTTCCTGTGGCTTCTGTTGCACTCGGTCCCTTTGCCGGGAACGACGAGATGAAATGTGGGGGCGATGTTGACATGGTTGCGGAAAGCAGACGTCGTGGAAGAGTCTCGACGGAGGGGATACTGGCGGATATATAGCCGAAGTCTGGGGTAGCGGGGTAGAAGGTGGGCCAATTAAAAGTGGTCTCTTCAAACTGCCAGCAGGCGTGGGACACGAGAGTCAAGAAACTGTCATTTAGCCATGGAATATGGAAGGCAGAAACGGGCTATAGAAAAGAACTTGCTATAGAAAAAGGAATTGACTCATTAATGCGTCACTGAAGATCCATTGCTATGTACATTCTAGCATGGTAGCCATAAGTTATAACCCTAACCACAGACTCAACAAATGGAAAGGAAAACGCTCAATCCACGAATTCAGGCCCATCGTCCGAACAATTCCACCTCAGCCGGCTTGTTATCCAGGATCTGGTTGATCCGGGCGAGCAGCACAGCATCGCCCTTGATCTTGTTGTACACCTCCAATGCCTTCATGTTCTCGGCGACTTGGGACGGTCTGCTGGCCCCGGTAATAACGGTGCTGACATTCTCGTTCGACATGCACCAGGCCAGTGCCAGCTGTGCAGTGGTGCATCCCAATTCCTCGGTCACCTTGGTCAACTCGCGCACCTTTTGGATCTTGGCCTGGCCGGCCGGAGTGGAGAGAGCTTTACCGAAGTTGATCATGTTCTGCTTGTCCGACGCGGCCGCATCAGCGCCCGTCAACCGCGAACCCTCGGGGATGCCGTCGTTGTATTTGCCCGTGAGAACGCCGTTATCCAGGGGCGACCAGGTGGTGAGACCATATCCGTAATTGCGGAAGACCGGGGACAGCTCCTTCTCGACGCGCTCCCTCCAGAAGGCATTTGTACTGCGGCTGATCACACACGGGAGGAATCAAGTGGTGCACGGCTGCCATGTGGTGGGCTCGCTCGATGTCGTGGCTGGTCCACTCCGAGGTGCCCGAGTAGAGAGCCTTGCCCTCGTTGACGATCTGTGTGAACGCGCGAACAATCTCCTCCATGGGCGTGAGCGGATCCGGGCGGTGGGCCATGACGATGTCCACGTAGTCCAAGCCCAGACGCTGCAGGGATGCGTTCATGCCCTCGAAGAGATGCTTCTTGGAGAGACCGGTGTCATTGGGACCAGGGCCGCCCCAGAAGAGCTTGGTGGAGATGACCATGTCTCTGCGCTTGAAGCCCAGTTCGCGGATCATCTGGCCGAACACCTTCTCGCACTCGCCCGAGGCGTAGACCTCGGCCGTGTCGAAGTAGTTGACGCCGTGGTTCCACGCCTCGAGCATGCACTCTTTGGCGATGTTGTAGCCAAGCTGTCCACCGACTGATGGAATTGTCAGCTCAGTCTTCTCGCGTTCTTTTTCCAGGAGAACCATGGCGGAGTCATACCAGTAACCCACGAGCCAAACGACAGGGCAGAGACCTTCAGGCCGGTCTTGCCGAGGAAGCGGTACTACATGTTCTTAGGGTCGAACTTAGGAGCGCCAACGCTAGATTCGGTAGCCATTCTTTCGTAGGAGGAGTTGCTTCAGATCAAAACTGAGGTACAAGGTTGTTTTGGATGTCTGCCATAGTTCCCGGGCATTTTGGTGGTTTATATAGACTCATGCTGGACGACGATTGCCGTGAACGAGGCATGTTGCGAGACCAATTCTGGGACCATTTCTGGCTCTATCAAAGTCGCTCGATCGGGCTGTCATCATCTGGAGAACTGCACAGTGATGGTTCCCTCCACCATGCGGTGCTTCGGTGAGACACCCGTGATTGCGGGGTGAAAGGCAGAGTGGGCGAGAGGCCATGACTTGCTGCTTCCCCACGCCAAGCAAACTTTATTCCACGACCCCGCACGGACCGCGTTCCAGCCGATCCCCAGAGTTTCCTTCCCGGGAATGTCTTGGCGTCCAAGTCAATTGCTTACTTGGATAATTTGATTAAAGTTCTTCCGGCTAAATTGAGGAAAACAGCGCCAACGCACGAGACTTCCAGCCACGACGAGAACAAAGTGTCTCGGTTGCAATATCCCCGATTTGGCTCTCCTCGCCGCGACTGGCCTATTCCGGCCAACAGTCCGTGCTTGGTCCCCGCATTGGCGATCCGAGCCCTAACCTTGTTATCTGACGTATGTTGAGAGAATCAGTGATGCGCAGTTCGATGATCCCATAATTGCAGGAAGTATGAATCTGCTTGTGCATGGGGCTACTCGTATACCAGGGACATGCCTTGTACTCCTATACCTCGTGATGGCTGACGGGTGGGCTGTAAGAACATCGCAGAGATGGACTTGGTTGGTTCCGTTCGAGGGTGCATATATTTTCTCGCGTGTTATGGTCTTCAGCAGGGAGGTATGTACGCTGAAGCGTAGAAAGGTTTACGTAGATACTATAAGATTCTCCAAAAGAACCCCTTGGCAGTCGATTCTAGTAGAATCAATCTTTTCTTCAAATATATATACGAAGTACTTGAGACAGATAATTAGACAACCGCCAGAACCCTTGAGACAGGCCAACCCAACTTACAAATTGAACATTATATTATACATCAGAAGTAGACAAGTCTCGACAACAACGACAAACCTTTCGCAATTTTGCCATTCGACATCCATGGTCCTATCACAACCTCTTTTTTTTCGTCTTTGATCCAAACCATCTTCCATCTGACTGGCGGAGACATTTACAAATCAGTCCGAGAGTGCAGAACGTCACTCGCTCGTGTTCCGAGACAAAGAAAAGAAAAGAAAAAGAACCGCCGTTGCGATAAGATTGTGGAGCTGCATTAGCGTGACTGTAAACGGTTCCCCCGCTAGCCCCAGTTTGGCAGTGACAGATCCATCCAATATCTTGGCAGTCTGGAATTCATTTCCATGGTTGCGACTGCATCTTGACTTGCAATGTCCGCGAGTGACCTCGTTCTCGGCCCCGATCTCCGATCTCTACAGATCAATTGTATGGGAGTTCTGTTCCAGTAGGAGGCATCGACTGCGGTGAGTCCCAAGTTCTTGCGCCCGTGGGTCCAGTCCCCCCCCCCAAAAAAAAAGACAGCCTCCTCTCGAGCGAGACAGCCACGAACTTACGTTCTTCGATGAAAGTTGCAAACTAGTCTACGTTAACTCTTTGGTGGCTGCTACCGGTCGCCAAGCAATTCGCTCGAATGGGGATGACCGTCAACTTTCAAGCTTCCACAGATCGTCTCGGGTTCGGTCCCGTCCTTGAATGACAAAGCACCAAAGGGCAAGGCAGGTAAGTGGCGCTACCCAGAATAAAGAAGAACCAGAAGTCTCCGACATGTCTAAGCCATCGTGATACATAGTCAAGTGTTAAGTACACTATGCGATAACTAGCGGCACAAATCGCGATTGGTATATCCAAGCACAGACATACAAAAGGAACAGCGAGAAGGGAACGGTCAAGCAGCCCAAATGGGAACACACAAAGGAAAAGAAAAGCGGACGCTCCAAGGACATATACACACAAGTCAAATGTCAGGCCGAGGAGAATGCTATGGCGGATGGATTTATGTCCATCCAATATACATACAATGATGAGCGCAACAGTAGGGAAAGGGAAAATGCTTGGTAAAAGACCGTTGTGCTCAAAGTTATATCGAACGAAATCGGTCGCTAACCACCCCCAATCAAGTCCATTGTAAACAGCCGAGGACGACGCAAATGCCAGTATCTCGAGACTATTATGCAAATCCGCCGAGGCCAGCAGAGGGCATGGCTTCGCAGCAAACGTACTTCGCATCGCCGCGTAGCTCGCCCCAGTCCATCGCGACCTTAATCTTCCTGATATGAAATCTTGCGCATCTCTCCGAGGCGCTGACGCGCCCGCGCAAGGCTGTTCTCGAGCTGGAGGATTTCGACCTAAAGTAGAAGACGGATAGTTAGTACGATGCGTAATGCAGTCGTAGAAAGAACAATATACATACCTGTTGTTCCATCTCCCGGACCTTGAACTCGTGGGAGCTGAGCTGAGCATAGTCGACCGCCTCCGAGTCGTCCCGGTTCCTCTCGGCGATGATGCTCTGCACCTGCCGCACCAGCGCCCTGCACGCAGCTCCAACAGCCTTGCTTGCAGTCTCCAACCGATCCTGGCTCTTGCTCATAAACGTGGCCTTGACACGGCTGGCAGCAACGAGCTGCGCAGTGCTGGCAGCCACATCGTTACTGGCGACGATCAACTGCTCGGGCGAGTTGCGACCAGAGATGACACCATCGGCGGTTTCGATCAGGGTATTGGTAGAAGTAGCCACAGCCTTGGCGGCCGAGATGAGACCCTCGGTCCATCGGTTGTTCTTCTTGTAGAAAGCCGTCTTCGACGAACTTCCACGGCCCTCGCGGACAATCTCTTGTTGGGACGCTGTGGCGGTCTTGATCAGCTCCGCAATCGCATTGGTAACGGCGATAGCAGCCTCCAAGATAGAATCGTTGATCTTAAGCTCGTAGGTTGAGTATCCATCACGAGGCTTGTTCTTAAGCTTGGCAAGTCGTGCTGCGGCCGCATCGATTGCATCAGCCGCCCTGGTAAGTTCCTGGTCCACCAGATCGCCCAAGTCTCCGCTGGTGCTGAGCTTGGAGCTCTTCGGAGCAAAAGCTTCGACGGTCTTCGACAACGACTGCAGATCCCTCTGCACTTCCAAGTTGTTATTAATGACAACATCGGTCTTCTGCAGGGGCTCCAAGCCTTCCAAGCGGAAGGACTGGAGTCCTCGGAAGAATCGCACGGTTGCCTGAGCCGACTTGCGCGCTGCGTTGATCAGCTGATCCGCGCTCTTGTCGTCGTTGGCGAAGCGCGTCAAGCCCTTCGTGTTGCTGAGGACATCTGCAACGGAACCAGAGAAAATGGAAACGGTGCGGATGATCTCCGCATGGGTGCTGTTGGGACCGTCCGCAATGAAGTTGTTAAAGGCCGTGGAGAACTCGGTCGCGGAGGCAGATGCCTTCTCGATCTGGGAGAGAACATAAGGAGGAGAAGCGTTCTGGTTACCGGCCTGGTTGGACGAGTCCAGCTCGTACAAAGCGTCGTCCACACGCTGAACACCAGTTTGCAACACCGAGTCGATGATGTCGTTGATCTTCGCCACGGTGCCGTGCAAGACATGGTCGATCTGGGTGTCCAATGCTTTGTCGGCATCGCCTTGAGTCTGTACGCAGTTAGTTAGGCTTCGTTGACCAGAATGAAGAATTCAGGGAGACGTACCAATTTCAGCTCTTCGAGTTCCATGAGAGCCTGCTCCATTCCGGACTTGTACACTTCAATCTCCTCATCCTTCTCGCGAAGAGCCAAGTCGAGATCGCCCTGACGCTCGGAATTCCGACTGGACACTTCGTCCAGGGCACGAGTCTTGTTCTGGGTGATGGTCAGTGTCACGAACTCATACTGCAAAGCCAGCAGAACTTACCCTCAGCGCCTCCTCCAGATCCGCCATCTCGCGGTTGTATTTCGACAACATGGTGGAGATCTCCGAGCTCTTGGCACGCTCGGCATTCTCCGCACGGTCAATGGCCATTCGGAGCTCGCGCTTCAACTTCTCCAGCTCTTCCTTGTTGCTTCCAGTCTGGCGATCCTTATCGTGCAGAGCACGATCTCTCTCTCTGATCATATCGGCGAGTTCCAGATTCTTGGTCTTCAGCTCACGCTCGAGCTTCTCACGCCGGTCAATCGCCTCCTGAGCAGACGCCGCTTTCAGCTTGAGACTCTTGGTGGTTTGCAAGAGGTCAAGATGTTCCTGGCGTAGCTGGGAATAGAGCTTGGCCAGAGCCTCGTACTTGGACCGCCACGTGTTGACCTGTTCCTGCAAGGCCCTGATCTGCTCATCTTTCGAGGAATTCTGCAGGTTCATGTTGGAGGAGAGCCGGTTCATCTGCTCCTCCAGGTCCTTTACCCGGCGATCGTATTGCTGCAGCATCAGCTGGTCACGCTCGTATTGCGCTCGAGCGTTCAAGTTCTCACGCTCCAACTCTGCCAAGCGCCCTTGTGTCTGTGTCTGGTACTGTTCACGCAGAAGCTGCTCTTGGGCCAGCCGCTGTTGTTCCATCTGCAAACGCTGCTGCTCCTCGAAGTCCCGTTGGGCCTGTTGCTGGGCCAACAGCTGCTGTCGCTGCTGTTCCTCCCATTGTTGCTGCAGCCTCCGTTGCTCTGCTTCATATTCCTCCTGTTGGCGCTTGGCTTCGTTGGTCCAGAAGTCGCTGATAGGCTCTGGATCAGCCGGTTTCGGTGGCGGCGACGGCTCTCGCTCAACCTCCTTAGTCGGTCGCTTGGGCAAAGCTGGGCGATCCTCATCTTCCGCCAAGAGGTTTGGTGGATCCTGAGGAAGCTTAGGAACTGTAATCAGACTAGTCAAATAACGGAGGTTCGAACACTCGTAGTAGAATCGAACGAGGCGATAATGTTGAGCATCGTAGCGTCCACGAAGGGGCTCCAAAGCCTCGTTATCTCCCGTGGTTGTATGCATTGCTCGCAGCATGCTTGTAATGAACTTGTAAATGCCATAACTCTCCTGCACGAGAGGCACCAATGCCGAAATGCGACATTCGTTGTTGTTGCCCGATTGGAAATGCGAGAAAATAAGCTTCTGGAACGCATCGATCTGATCTTGCAAGGTCATCAGATCGGTGATAGTCTCGTAACTAGGCCGTAGTCAGTGAACCAGAAATTCAACTGGTAGTCCATCTGGATTTACCCTTCATTCGGATCATTGATGGTTTTCAAACTGATGTACTCCTCATATTCGAAAAGGCCTGTCGAGGTCAGACGAAAGGAACCTCCAAGGAGAGCGTGAGTTCGAAAAGAACTTACCGTTGAATTCGGGGTGATTCCGATGGAAGCCCAGCTTGGACTCGAGGAAGAAGACATATTCCCGAATGAGCGGACCGTATCCTATATCCAACAATAATCAATATCTGATTGAAATGGTATTGACGCGGAATCAAAGTGAAGAGGAGGAATGCACGAGGTCTCTCCCGCGCAACAAATCCTGGATGTACGGCATACCTCGAATTCCATCACCGGCAACACCTCTCATCAAACTATCCAACCAATTGACATGTTGTTGAGCCTCCCTAACCACCACCGGATGACCTTCTTGCAAGACTTTATGTATTGTGATCAGGGCTTTAAACGTCTGGACCTCGTCGGCAAGGACAGGCTGTCTGTAAACCAAGGATGAAGTCCCACCATCAGCAACGTGAATGAAGCCTAAGACGCAAGAGAGAGACCACCACTCACACTTTCATGCCCGCCCAAAAGGCGCTGGACGACTTGTGGTCCCACGTGTAGACAATGCAACTCCGAACATGCTTCCCTAGCGACCGGTCAGTGGAGTCAGCCCAACTGGGATTGAAGCCCGACCGCCGACGGTTCAGTTATCGACGATAGGGTGAAGGATTGGATCATACGTTTGGGAGCGGTTTCCTCTGTCGAATTGCCAGAAAGTCAGTAAAGAGTAAGAGAAGCGCAAAGCAAAGGTGAAGCTATCATCGCGGAGAGGGGAGTCGCTCGAGACACCGGGTCGGAGCTTACCAATGCTAGTAGCTTTGCGAATATTAATCGCAAGATCGGCTTCCGTGCTAGATAGATTAGAATATATCAGCAATTTACATCTCCCGATAGCCTTGATTCCCGGAAGAACCGAAAGATCAAACTTACCGACTCATCTCGACAACGGTGGCTCTGTCGGTCTCGTGTTTCGTGGAATCAGGAGAAGGGAACGAACGTGCTGTGCTGCGTGGGCTGTTGGCCCGAACCCCAGAATAGCTCCCGAATGATTAGACTGCGCTAAATGGATGAAAAGGGAAAAGACAAGACAAGAAATATTGCAACTAAAACTAATGAACGAGAGACCAAGTGAGGAAGTGCAGTCTAGAAGGAGAACGCAATGACGTTTTTGTTGTTCCGGGAAAGCTGGAGCCTGCAGTCGACTTTAACTGTATTCGTTGATCGCTCCGTTTCGCCGCCTTCTTGGCCACTTCTGTATACCGACCTCAGGTTATCTGGCTCTGTATGGTACTATGGATACTTCCCAGGGAACCAGACAGTGGCAAGCCCTTTTAATGGTTGCCTATGAACGCGTAAGCGCCATGAAAATTTGTAATTTCGGATTCACTATGATTGGTAGATCAAATTAAAAAGGTTCGGTCCAGAATAATGCCTTGTCGCAAGAACAAAGAAAGAATAAAAAAAAATATTCCGTCTAATATAGAAGCTGGAGCTCTTGAGCTACAATGTTGGGCATACATCCTGAGCCGGGTGAGGCGCAACAATCAGCCCAACAAACTACAGATAACTCGTCTATCGATGCTGATTCCAAAGTACCCCGTGCAACACAGTCGTGACATCGCGTACAGGTTGGATCCATATTCATAACGAGTCTTGTCCTTCAAGAGAAAAAAAAAATAAAGGAGATAAAAAGGCAACAGGAAAACGCCGGCTACTAAATGCAACGCTCTACGCTGCAGAGCCATTGAATCGTTAAAGATGGATTCGTGATGGTTATCGGACTACTTCATCTGCCCGTACTTCCAGGCCCTCTTTGGCGAGGTTGGCTGCCGGGGCTTCAGGACTCTTGTAACCTTCATCGCTGTGACCGTCCTCCCACCGAGAGGTTGCAGGAGCCTGACTGTCGTTCAAAGGGTGCAAGGATTTTGCAGAGAGGTGGTCCGAAGTATCTATGTCGGTGTCGATGTCAGCAGCCGGACTATTAGGGGCCGAATCGTACGGCGCCTCGACTATGAGTACTTCATCCGGACGATCGTCGCTTTCTTCCGAGCTGGATATAGGCTTCCGCTTCGGTAGGGGTGGTTTGGGCACTGGTCGCTTGTGCTCCGTCTTGGGCCGCTCGGGAAGAGGCGGTGGCGGCACAGGTTTTCGTTTAGGCACCATCGTGTTTCGTCTATAACCGACTTTCTCGGGAGGTGGTAATGGAGTTCCAGGAGGGGGGAGAGGATGGCCACGCCCGATCGGTTGTTCTGGAGTGCCAGCCGGTCTGGACGCTTCTTGAGCGGCATTCTGCTCTCCCTTGTTGAACATATTCCACCCCCATTTCTTCGCTACGGCAGCGGCGGTCCCAATCGATAGCGTACCCTGTGGCTTATCTTCGGAAGACGTCGACGAAGTGATTGACCTGGTCAAGGTCTCAAGCGTGCTGCGTCGACGGGATTTGTCACTGGCTAACGAAGCGCTTGATCTGCTTGGCGCACCCCCCAGGCTGATAGAGTCGCCTACAGTATGGGCCGACGTTGGACGTTGCGGGGAAGTATTGACCGCTGCAGGACTTTCAATGGATTCGGCAATCGAAGAGTCGCAGCTCTGAGTCAGAGTGGTTGAAATATTCACCAGGCCGTCTGTGGGGGGCGAATTGCCTGCTGTTCGTTTGGGAGAGCTGGGCGGAGAACGGCTTGATATTTCGATCATAGCGCTGGTCGCACTGCTCTTCTCCTCCGTTTTACCATCATACACGACTTTGTCGACCTTGACAGTATCAGCAGTTAGAACAGGGTCTGCGGCATTGGAGAAGGTCTGCGATCGCATGGCTCGTGGTACAGTCGCGCTACTCAACTTCTCTATAGCGGAGGATGAGGCGCTCCAGTTGCTCTGGAATTCTGAAATGGAGGACCTCGAACCTTTACGGGATTTGAGGATTGGAGATGTAGTGTCCGGAAGCACTGGCATACTCATTGTTCGGTCATCCTTCGCCTTGAGCATCTGTATCGAGTCTTCCTTTGTCCCTCGCGTAGTTTGGGCCTGGCCTTCAGACTCGTCCGGGATTTCTGCCTTGGAGTCAGGAGGCTTAGGGATCTCTCGCTGCCAGATCCCACCACGGAACAGCTGTGAATAAGTGTCCATGAAAGGAACATCGTCCCAAAAAGGAAGAACGATACTCTCGGCAACCACTTCCCGAATGCGGCTTTCAATTGTACGGAGAATGATCCCGTACGTGATCTGCTTCGAGCTGACGATTGGTTGGATGTCCATCACCATATTCGGCATCGTTTCAAATGAAATCCAGAACCGATTGCTGGGCGGTGGCTTGAAACGCAGCAATAGATGACCTTCTAGTTTCTTCAGCACCACTGCAAGAACGATATCTACCTCTCTTGCCTTGAACCGTGGCCCCAAGTCAATGCGGACAGTGGCAGAGATCTCTACTCGGAAATTACCAGCGTACTGGATGTCGGTCTCGATACAACAATTCCCGTCGACCGTCAGATCCTTGAGCCTTGGGTTCGTTATGAATGGAGCACCTTCCCCCATATCAATCCTCTGCAGGCCAAGTTTGCTGATAAAGTTCGGCTTGTTGACCCGAGAAATCTTCTTTGCGATTTTCTTCCGTATGAAATCCTCAATTTCTGGGGTTCTGTATAGAGCAAGAAATAACCTCCCAAGCACAGCATTGATCCAACGTGTCTGCAGCTGATCCTCGGAGGAATGGAGACGCTGCACAAGCGTGACAATATTCTTAACATCAAATGATTGTGGAATAGGCGGGCGATCGGCTGAACTCCCCATCTTCGCCTGATTCTGAAGCATGGCGAAGTAGAAATCCTCCTTCTCCGATAGATTTTCAGAGAAGAGATAGAAAGGCGGCGTCGGTCCGCCGAGGTCCGCGAGTGAGTCCAGTCGGCGTGAGAGACAGATGGCGTTTCTCTTGATCCATAGTTCACCTTCTGGGATCTCTCCTTCTCCACTGTAGATGCTCACATCGTGATGCGCGAGGGATATCACATATCTCACTTCCACTTGGTTTGCGTCGTCATAGAGCATTAAGTGACCATGCCTGTTACCAGATCAGCTTTCCCAGGCCTGGAGATAACCGGTGTCTGGATCGAAATACCTGAGAACTATGTAGAATACGTTCCTTGCCCTCTTCGCATTCTTTCCGTTGATCTTGGCCGGTTCAATACTTGGCGCTTGTTTTCGATCAAACAGGCTTCGGTACATCGCCTGGTAGACGCTGGGACTCTCCGCCGCAATCACCTCGCCTGCCGGCGTTGTTCTCTCGGGAGGCTTTCCATTAACTCCGCCGGGAACATATTCTCGACAGACTGCAAAGTAGCCTGCTGCGACATCGGACTCATGGGTGTGCTGGAACTTCTCCGCCAGCTCATCCGTTCCGGACTTGAGACTATACTGGTCGTCATCTGCGCGGCGGATAGCATCCTGAGCCTCTTCGTGCGCTTGCGGAGACGATGATGAGGACGGAAGTGTCAGGTAGGCATGAAGAAGGATCAGCGACAGGACTAGCGGGATGAAGGTGAGTCCGCCGAGGATGTACACGAAGAGGAAGCTGCCAAATGGACCCATCGGGAGCTGTAGATCAAATGAAGGGCGATGGATCCGGCGTCATCATGAATTTCAGAAGCTATGAAAGGTGGAGGCAGTTTCCGTAACTGTCAGAAATATTCCAAGGTTAAGCATCAAGAGTAAAGGAATTAGAAGATCAAAATCGTTGTTGTTTGTTATGTTCAGGGAGGAATTCAAGATTAAGGTAGTCCCTGCAAGAGACTAGGTACCTAGGTAGGTACGTATGGGGACTAACTACATCATCATTGGGGGGAATGTGACGGAAGGGAAACGGGAACAACGTTGCCCCGCCTTGCGCCTTCTCCACCATGCGCGACTATGATGTATCATTTCAATGGGCGGTCCAATATTCCCCTGGGGCCTGCATACTCCGTACTACATAGTTAATCGACCATCTCCAATTATTGGTTTTATCAGGGTCCAAAATCATCCTTGGCAATACACATAATTTATGGTTCAATGACATGACAACAATCCGAACCGTTCTAGTCGTTTATAGCATGAACCTGATTCTATAGCCCCCATTTCCGACAACTTGCGTAATGTACAAAATGCTCGAGAGTAGACATCTGCCAGCACGGTGCGCCCAAGGATAAATGTGCGAGGAGAGAGGAGATCGGATCACTGGTATCCGCTCTGTCAAGGCAATGGGTATGAATCACTCTCTGCCTTCACGCCACCACTGCATGTAACGTAACTCAAATTTGTCAACCATACAATACTCAATATTGATACAAGAACGTTGAAATGAATCGACGAAAGGCGGTGCATCGCACAGAATGCCATGTCTGTAGGTATCGACCGGAGAAGGTCAAGAAGCACGGTCCATTATTTCCACTAAGTTCCCTCCTCGCTTCCTCGAATTGGACCTGCACTCGACTGTTCTCATCAGAATCACTGGGATCTCTAACAGCTTAGATGTAGGGATTGCGTTGTGGACGCTCTGTTCCCACGTCCTCTACTTCCTCCGCTTCATGGTCTTCTCACACATCTCAATCAGGCCAGTCTTGGCCTCGCTGTTAGGGAAGCTGCTAATAGCAGCAACGGCCTTGTCGGCGTACTCCTGAGCCAGAGCACGGGTTTGTTCAACGCCATTGCTTCGGTAGACAATCTCACGAGCCTAAACCGCAATGAGTCAGCTTCGCTATTCCCAAGAAAAGGGTTGTCAGTTATTGAGCACTCGCCTTCTGAACGTCGCCTTCGCGGCCGAACTTCCGGCCGACCAAAGGTCCGAGCTCTGGGTTCTGTTTCCATGCAAATAGAAGAGGAGCGGTGGCAAGACCCAGCTCCAAATCCGCTCCTGCGGGTTTTCCCAGCTCCGCGCCGCTGACGGTGTAATCCAGCATGTCATCGACGAGCTGGAATGCCAACCCCAAGTTCCGGCCGTAAGAATAAGCGGCCTCAACCACCTCCGGAGCGCTACCACCCAGCAAAGCGGCCGCACGGCATGATTTACTGATCAAAGAGGCGGTCTTCAAATATGTCTTCTGCAGGTAATACGATATGGTCTCATCGGTGAACACCGGGTTGGATTCGTCCTGTGCAGTGTTCTTCAATTGCATGAACTCTCCCTCGACCAGGTTTGCAATCACGGTCGCCAGAAGCTCAGTCACCTCGGGGTCTCTCAGGCGTGCCAAGGCGACGGAAGCCCGACCAAGTAGAAAGTCACCGGCCAGGACAGCCATCTTGTTTCCAAACTGCAGGTTTGCGGAGCTAGCAGACCGACGAGTAACCGCATTATCAATGACATCGTCGTGTAGGAGCGAGGCAGTGTGGATGAGTTCGGTGATTTCAGCGAGCCGTCTCTGCGAAGGCAGGATGTTCTCATCGCCAGAAAAGTCGTATTTGCCCTCGGCAGACGAGGCGACCAGAGGATCCGTATTCGGGTTGGAATCAACGAGCACGGCCGAGGAGCTGATGGGATCATTGATCGATTTCGGGCTTGTGGAGGTCGTGCGATCGTTCCGAGGAGCCAATGCTGTGGCCTGGGACATAAGCAACACGAGAAGAGGACGCATGTGCTTGCCTTCGCTTTGTGTATAGTATTTGGCAACCTTATCCAGCATAGGGTGTCCGGACCCCAGTAACGACCGAATGTTCTTCGTTAAGAATTTAAGCTCCTTCCCAACCATTCTCAATGGGTCCACCGAAATGCCCGGGGGAGCCTTTGGCAGACCTTTGGCGAAGATGGTTTGAGCTGCGGAAACAGCTGCGCCGAATGGTGAGACATCTTTCCGCCGAGTGGGATGATATTTGCGCGACTGAATCTGGATCTGGTTTGATAGGAGGTCATCGCGAAGGCATTGCCAGCATATTAAGGTGGTCGATGTGGTTCGTGACGACAATATCAGCCCGGAGGCCGGGACGGTTCGAGCTCTCATGCTCAATGGGACAAAGAGAGACACTTATATTATAATTCAAGCATAGAGAAATAGCAATTGGCTCAAAGACACGCTTTAGAATTGGGGCTGAAGCAAACAAAGATAGCGAAACGAATGTGGTTTGCTGTGCGCGTGCCCGGTTGAGAGTTCCGCAAAGATCGACTCGGGCGGAAGATTTCAAAGCTTCCAACTTCCAAGTACGGCGGAGCTTGCCTCGGGCCGGAACGGGCCTAAGCCAGTCGTCAGCTGCAGCTTCCCCTGCTATCAACGCAGCACTTTGCTACCTAATAGTAGTACCGCCTAATTAACTTGGGTCGAGAACAACAAACGACAAGATTTATGGTCTAAGATGGGGATGGGGATTAAGAAACACAGGGTTTGCACGCCGCCAAAAAAAAATAAAAAATGGAAAAAAAAAAAAAGACGGTCGACGGACAGTACCTACAAAACAATCTGTCCCGTCATACCAAGAAATAGAAAGAGATAAGTGATTGTAAAAATATAGGAAACATGGAAGATCACGCCGGCGAGCTCAATCCTGCACATTTCCCCTTAAGACACACCCAAATAGCGGAATTCCAGACAGTAACACAAGGGTTGAAGACCCCCTAACTAAGCCCATGTCTATGTTGCTGGGTAAACTCAGGGGACGTTGCTGCGCGAAACGAGATTTCTTCACTAGATTGCGTCGAAGTCTCCGCCAGCATCCTCATCATCCATGTCACCTTCCTGAATCTCCTTGGCCAACTCTCTCTCCCGCTCACGCGCCTCTTGGGCGCTCTTCAGCTCGAGACGGTGCTGGTTCATGGGGAATCTCATGGCCTAGTGAAATTGACCCATTAGTAACGTGTGAGGGAAAAGAGAATCCAATGGAGTACATACCTTCACGCTCTCGTCGTGAAGACTGAGGCAAGCTCTGATCCGCTCGTGGAACACCTCGCCTGGTTCCCTGGTGGCATAGATATCTCCAACTTCCTTGCTCTTCATGAATCCACGCTCGTGGTCCAAAGTGGCCTCAATAACGCCGTCACGAATTGCCTTGGCGACGATGTACTCCGCCGACTCCTCGCTGTCCAATCCCAGGCGAAGACAGATGTCCCGCAGGGAGATGCGAGAGTAAGACAGGGACATCATGCGAATGCCGGTCTTGATGACGTTCTGCCTCAGACGCAAGATGAGGGTGTATGTTCCGTCCTTTCTGAAAGTTGCACTGTGCGTATTTACAATGTTCAGGAATCCGTCTAGATCACCAACGCTCACGGCCTGCACGAGCAAGAAGTAAGGGTGCATGGCACGTTCAAGAGCCGGTTGTCGGAAGATGGCACGGTCCGGAATATCACCCATCAGCAGCTCAACCACGACAAGCAACTTGTGGGACGCCTGATAGAATCCACGGGCACTGTGGCTGGAAGGCGATTTGCGAGTGGCTCCGATAAGATGTCCATGGGCGTCAGTGTACTGAAGCTGAATGGCACGGATACGACCCAGGTAGTAGAGGTATCTTGCAATCTGATTGTTGGATGCGGAAGAAGGGAATCGGTTGTGTGAGATAAGCAGATCAGCCTGCGAGATATGAGAAGTCGACAAGTAGTTGCGCAGCAGTAGTGTCATCACAGTGGCTTGAGTGTCAACGTCTTTCCGCAAAACCGCCGTCCGCAAGGCTGCCAGCAGAGGTTGACGGATGGAAATGACCGTTGCGGCAGGCGAGGGGGGTAGAGGTGCTATTTGCTCGAAGAACAGAGAGTAGTAGAAGTACACGCGGGCGGCAAGAGAGTCTAGAGTGCGGCGGTTAAGGGTACGCAAACGCTCCACCAAGGTCGTCGAGAACTTTGCGCCTCTTTGGATGTCTTTCTTGTCGTAGAGATAGATCTGGACAAGGATAGACAAGTAGGTGTCCACCTCCGGGAGAACCTCTTTGGGGGAGGTTTTGGTTTTTTCCGAATCAACGTCCATCTTCGAGCTCGCCACGGCGCTTTCGAAAGCATCTGCCTGGTCTATTGCGTCTAGCAAAAAGGAAGCAGTAAGACTTGAGGGCGGATATGTTTCCACAATGACTTCCGTCAAAACGTCGGGAGTGATATGTTTGCGCATGGAAGATATGGACCGCAGGACACGGAGGGTAAATCTGGGGTCGAAATGCGTCACAGCACGCTCGAGGAGCGTAAAGTTGGCTTTGATGTCTGCATCCAAATGTACGCAGCTATTAGCAATTGTTCTCTTGATACAAGCCATCGGGGAATGTCTTTTTTGTCTTTTCGCTGCCTTCGCGTCACCAACCTTGAATGGCCTTGGCCCTAGGATCAACTTCGGCTTCAGTCTTGGGGGACTCCCCATCCTCAGCGCCTTCCATGGCGACGTCGTCCTCCTTGTCCTGACCCTGGTCCCCGGATAAACTCGAACCCTTGGTCGGGGGCACTACAACAGTCATCTTCTCGTCACCTTTCCAATCCTTACTGGTGTTGATTGAGGATGTAGGCCCACCTGCCGTATCCTCTCCCATCTCGACATCCTCAGTGCCATTCACGCCATTCTCTACCGGTTCCGAGCCATTAGTGTTTGGCTTGTCACTGTCACCCATCCCGGAGTTCGAAGCGCCCTTCGTAGTGGCTTTCTTGGTAGGTGCAGCTTTAGCCTTGTTGGCAGCGGCGCGGGTAGGCGCGGGCTTATCCTTGTTCGAACCGGAGCTCTGCGAGTTGGAGCGCGCCTTTTCACCGTTGGCAGATGAAGAGGTATCTGACTTATTGTTCGATCTCAGTGAACGCCTCTCGGCCGGCATCTTTTTTTTTTTTCTTTTTTCAGCTTCGAACTCAGCTGAGCAACAGGAACCGCGGCACCGAACTGAAGAAGGGGTTAGGGAAACAAGGCCCTAAGATCGAATAAATTGGCTGAATACGACACAGGGAGAGCAGTGCAGGAGGAGTAAGAAAGAAATAGGAAGATGGATGAGAGAAGGTGCTTTGGGGGGGGAGTTGAGGAAGATGGTTGATGAAGTGGTGATGTGATGTCAAGGAGCCATTGGCTCTGGGATGGATTGCAGACAGGACGGGCAGCAGAGGCTTAGTCAGTCAGTCACAGCAAAAGGGAGCTAGTCACAGGTCAGCTGCAGGCAGTCAAGCCTCGCCTCCTCGACCCAATCGACTCACCTTGTCAATTTAGTGATTCCTTACTGACAGAGATGCTCTCGTGACACTGAAAGTGGTCTCAAGAACCCGATGTCAACAGAAGAAAGAAGACGTTGGTCGTTTGACGTGGGGGCGTTGCCACATCAGTAGTTGTCGCCTGAGGCAGCAGAAGCTCCGTTCGCGGAGCTCTTGCACTTGGAGCCTTGGCGCCTGACAACAATAGTGAGATAGCTCGGTCAAAGGCAGGTGCTCTTATTTATTTGTTTACTTTACTATGCGCAACCACGTCTTTCTTTCTACCCTCCGGTCAACGCGATAGAGCTTCCATCCTCCTCATACAGCAAAAATGACTCTACTCGAGAATCATCTGGAGCAGATTGTTCTCTCCTCCAATGCGATTTCTGAGCTACCGTAAGAAAGCTGCCGTTTTAGTTCGGCGCAGGACAATGCTTATCGATTGTGTAGTTTCCCCCCACCAAGAATCTTCACAAATGCCCTACTCGGGCCCCACGATATAACTTCCCTTATACGGGACACCGAAGCTCATGAACGCGCGCTTTTCCAAATCGATCCTTCTGTCAAACCACCCAAGTCCTCCCAAAGACGAGCAACTCGAAGAGGAACCATGTATCCTGTTGAAGCAGAGCCTGAGTCAATGGTCAGTCGGATTTATTCGGCAAGAAACAATAGAAGCCAGTCAGCGGTAGCGAGAGTCTTGGGATCAGATATGATGGAGGAGATCAAAAGATCTGCCGGTAGTTCAAGCAGAGGACCGCGTGGTGAGGTGAACGTCGAAGTCCTCCTCAGAGGTGCTGAGATTCTCTGTGACGTCTAGTAAGTTAACCTGCTCTTCTCCCTCTTTCGTAGATGGCTATTCCTGACTTGCCGGTTCAAAAGTCCCGTCGCTGGTGCTCAGGAAAAGATCGCTACCCTCCGATACCGCCATCAGTTGATCTCCGAATCGGTTGCCCGGTTAGAAGATCGCGTGTCTAGGAACGCTTCGGAACTAGAGCAAATGAGTCACTCATACGGCGACGATTACGACGAGTATGACACTGCGGGTGCCTCCCAAGCAGAAACGTTGAATGTAACGGATGAAGATATCGAGCGAGAGCTCGACGAGATCAGAGAGCTGGAACGCAAAAAGCGGGCTTTGGAGGACCGAGTTAGCGGCATGGAGAAAGACCTTGGTGGGTTGCTGGGATGAATGTCCTCAGGGCATCCCAATATTACCGGCGATGCCTCGCACAAAGGGAAGCGGGCATTTGCTTCGAATTCCCCGCGCGACGGGCTCAGGTCATTGATTGCATTGCAGCGCCTCATGAGGATATATTTTACCTGAGTAAGCCGCCATTTGCGTGCAATACTCGTTTGCTCGGAGGGAACGCCGAGATAATGGTTTGTACAGCGAACCACATAGGGTACCTTCTTCTGGGAAGGTCTCGGTTGGCCTCTTTCAATAGGAGCAGTACTACAAAGCTCACCGTGGTTTTTCTGACCCAGCTTTGCCAGTGTGATGGAGTCATTAAGAATGGTTTGGCGGCTGGGCATATGTCTGAATCCTTCTGTTGGGTGCTGTTGAGCGCTCCTGCAGGCTATGCCTCATGGATACTACTTCCTTCCGAGATGAAGGGAAATGGTGTATCACGGTCTGGCTTTCGATCAAGAAAGATGATATAGTCTGCAGATGCACCGGCAGAATCCTCTCTCTTATCATGGCTGTTGAACTGCACATCCCCAGTTGAGTCTTTACCAGAAAATAAGAAAACTCTCTAGGCTTTACTTTTCTTTTTCCATTTTTCCTCTACCTTCTCCCTTGAAACTCCAGTGTTGTACCACGTCACCGACATGTGTTCCCACCCCCCTATTCACACAATCGGTATGAATCAGCCTATTCAGCCCTATTGTAAAGATTCTCCCAATTAGCAGATAGAAAGGAATACGAGCTCAATATTCATCGATCAAAAGACATACAATGTGAACAATATAATATGCTGGTGTTCGTTCAAAGAAGGCGGTGAAGCCAAGCCTGAACCGTGCACGGCCTTTCACTCTCCGCGATCGCCTCCAGAACGCAGCTCTGCTCTTAAGACTATCAAGAATGCGACACACCTCTAGCTATTGATACTCTCCGAGCTTTCGGTCTACTCCTCGTCCGTACTTGCATCGAGATTGCGCTTTTGTATTTTTGACTCCTTTGCGACTCATTCGTCTGATATCTTGCCCGCTCACTTCCGCTCAGCGACGCCATCAAACCTCCCCTCCGTCTTTCTTCCTCTTCCTCAGAATCACACACCACTGCTTTCTATCCCACGTCGAGAGTCGTCGGCACGATGGACGGCTCCGCGGCTCAGGCAAGCCAGACGATTGCTCCTCCTCCGCAGCACTCGAACTTGATACGAACCGACCAAGTCCAGAAACTGCCGCACCTCAATGATGGGCAGAAGGCTCAGCATACCCAGCTGGTGCGCGGCCTCTGGGACATGCTCAACAACCGCGATCCTCAAAGCGCCGACTACCAGAATGCGCATATGAAGCTTACCCAGCTTTCCCAAAGTCTGATGAAGGGCATGCGATTGTTCCAGCAAAACCGCCAGCAGCAAGCCCTCCAGCATCAGCAAGCTCAGGCGGCGGCCCAGGTACAAGGCGGCCAACAAGTCCAGCGGTCTCAATCGGCCAATCCACAGTCCTTCGCGCAACTCCTGCCACAGATTCAGCAGAAGGTAAACAGTTTGCAATTTGCTTTCCCACCCAACATCAGCAAGGAGCAGATGCAGACATGGCTGCCGGAGGCCAGGCTGAGATATGGAATCGCGCTTCAGAAGCAGGAGATCGGACGGGCGCGCATTGCTGAGCTACGCCAGCAGTTCGGACAACGCCAGAGCGCGGGGAATATGACTCAGGAGGAGGTGCAGGAGTTCAAAAATCGTCAGATTGCGGCTGAGAGGCTCTATCGTGAGGGTAGCGACTTCTTGAACAAGTTCAAGGAACAACAGGAGAGCTTCAAGGCACAGCAGCCAAGTCAGCAGCTCACCAGACCAGCTCCGGGTACGCAAAACGTGCCAACGCAGACTCATCCGCCACAGGCGAATCCTGACCAGGCCATGGGTGCAGCTCCTGGTGGCCAGAATGGGCCAGCAAATGCTCCGACTCCCATGCACCCGGGACAGGCGCCGACTCCCTCCCCGCATACGATCAATTCTGCTGTCAACGCAGCGCGCAACCAGGCGGGTCAAGCAGCCATGTCTCCATCGACATCACAACAACCGGGACAAACACCCACTGCGCAGGCGCCCTCCGCTGCTCCTGCCCCACAGCAGCTGCAGCAGCCTTCACAGCAACTGCAACCCCCACAACAACAAGGCACGCCAGGAGCACAAGTGACATTCAGTCAAACACCGAATCCAGACGGTTCTACACCGACACCTACCGCTCCGCAGCAGCCCGTGAATCCCCAAGGCCCACCTCGTCCTTTGTCTCACCAGGCTGCCATGGCTCAGGCCGCGCAGAACTACTCCAACAACATTTCCCAGCAGCAACAGGGACAGCAGAGTAACATGTCTCAGGCCGCTGCCAACCCTCACGCCCATCCACAGGGCTACATCGCCAACCGCTCCTCGGAGAACTCGGCTCGTAACATCAACATGGCCATCCCCAAGAACCTCAACGTGCCTACTCCGGAGCCCGTTGCTATGGCGGGAGCTCGCCCAACTCTGTCCGGTGGACCCAGCCACGGTGCCATGGGTATGATGGGCCAACCTGCCATTCAGAAGCACCCCGGCTACGTCCTCGAGGGCGAGGGACAGAGAGTTCTCAGCAAGAAGATGCTCGACCAGTTGGTCCGCCAGGTCACTGGAGGAGGCGAAGGTGAAATGCTCACTCCTGACTCTGAAGAGGTAAGCCAAATCCGCGTCCCGATCGTCTCCTTAAACATCACAACAACAACAACAACTAACAATCGAACCACAGCTCATCCTGCAGATGGCCGACGACTTCGTCGACGACGTGATCACCGCGGCCTGCCGCCTCGCCAAGCTGCGGCCGTCCTCCACCCTCGAGATACGCGACATCCAGCTGGTCCTCGAGCGCAACTACAACATGCGCATCTCCGGCTTCTCGACCGACGACCTCCGCACCGTCAAGAAACCACAGCCCGCCCAAGGCTGGACTCAAAAGATGTCCGCCGTCCAGGCTGCCAAGGTCACTCAGGGCAAGGCCGAGTAATTCGGTTTCTTGTCTCTGGTTCTTGCTTTTTTCACGACTTGACCGATTCTCTTTCTCTTCGCTTCTGATGTGCAAAAACTTTCTTTTTTTCCTTTCTCATTTCATCTTCGAGCAATTGATACATACCTGGGCGTCTACGGCGGTTTCCTCCTTGTCCTTTTTTCGTTCACTTCGCTTACTTGCTTACGGGAACTGCATGTACTGAAATCAATGGATCCATCGGCGTTGGAATTTGGAACCAGGGGGGCATGACGGAAGTGGATGGACGAATCATTTCATCGGGAATCGGCTTTTGTAACCTACCTGTTTAGGCATGCGCTGAATTTGCAGAGAGAAAGTTTGGCTCTGGAGATTGTTCACTGGGATCATGCACGGAGAGAACGTATTCCTCCTAGTGGAAGTAGAGTAGCTACTATCCGAATTGAAAGTGCATTGAATCCAACTGGATGGCCGAAGCCCTATCATCGTAAGGCAGATAGATGGCTGATATTCGCACATCTCGTAGCACTGGAACCTCGAGCTCTAGCGAGAAAGACGCTACTAAGACCGACCAACTTGAAAAGCAGTATATTCGGTATCAGTTCTCTACAGTACTTCTTCTATCAATCTTCTTCTAGAGGAACGCACGCACGCTCAAATCTGTGTCAGCGCAGGAGGAAAAAAAAAGCACAGAAAAAGACGACCTTGCTTCTCTCATCCATGAATATGCAAACACGGGACAAGAAGAAACACATGCAAGAGCCAAGATGCGATAGTTATCATGGCACGGTATTGGGGGTAAAAAAAAGGAGAAAGATTGTTTAGAGAGAGTAGGGAATAATGGTGAGTGATAACCAAGGAATGCGTTTAAACCAAGAATTACATGGGTCAGAGACTTTGCAATAGAATATGTGAGGCGGTATGTGATACAGGGTAATGTAAAGAGAAAAAGAAAAAATTCCATGCAAGGGAAATGGAACCGAGCCAGTCGACCCCCAGAATAGTCAATGTTTGAACAGTCAGAAAATCGGCAGCCATGTGGTTTGACTGCCATGAAAATGCGGCGCAGGGCACCATAGAGTAGAAAAAAAGAAAACAGTATAGAGAGTGACAAAGAAGGATTCTCAAAGAATGGTGGGTATGCCTGAAGGTAGAAGGTGAAAAAGAAAAGCGAGATCCCATCGCTCAGACAGGATGGTCTCGTGGACGACCAACCAAAGGAAGGCCGGGGATATAAAGCAGACAAAATGAGGCTGCCCAGATGAAGGGGTGCGCCAACAGTAAAGAAACACACGTCAGTCGTGGTAACATCAACACTCTCACAGGAGTGGTTCTAACATGCTTTAGAAACACAGACAAGATGCGTCGCGCAGACCCATGCTGAGAGGGACGACGAATGATACATAGCGCTCAGATATGACAGGGAACAAAACAAGGTCTATTGCGGAATACCATGAGACATTTTCGGCGAGAGTGAGAAAGAGGACCGTTCGAGTGTTAAGAGTCCTTTGTGATCTGGAGTGGAGGACTGTCGGTCGACCCAGAGGCACTTCGGGTTCTTCTACCGATTTTGTTCTCGTTGTTTTCCTTTACCGAAACGTTCTGTGGGAACTGGCGGTAGATCTTTCTCTGGAACAGGTGGCGGTCCTTGTCGACTACCAATACTGCTAGCCTCGCCAGCCTCGTCGACAATGGGCAGCGTCGACGTGGGGCCAGGACCGTTGGCATCTGCAGGATCGCGGACCGTAGCCAACGTTCGCGGTTGCGCCGATGAAGTATCCTTCGATGCTTGTTTCTCGGCCCTCTGCATTGTTCTCTCCACGGACGATGTCCTGTCCGCCGACTCTCTGCCCGCGGCTCGTGCCTCACGGCGTCGCGCTGCTTCTTCCTTGGACATGGTTATGCCGACAATGAAGTTGATAAAACGATCACCATAGCTTTCGGGAGGAATGGGCGAAATCTGAGTTCGGTCGTGCGAAAGGCCCTTGATGAAATGCTCCATCTTTTTCACCATCCCATACTGCTCGAATTAGCATTGAACGGCCTTGGAGGAGCATAAGGTGACTTACATGGGTCAGACAGTCGATGATTCCTAGGTAGTAAATTTCCTCCCCTGGCAGGCCATTCTCATGTGTAGCTCTGAACCCTCCATCGTCCGAGTAGAAAACGTGGTACTTCCTTTCATCGAGGATCTCTTCTGGCATCTTAGCGGTTGCCTTGTCGAGAGGCACAGGGCGCTCTCTCTTGATGAGCATTCGAAGTTCGCGTGCCTTGCGTTCATTCTCCAGCTTCGAGGGGGTGCGCATGAGCATATTCGGACTCGTTTCCTCCTCCCGATCGCCACCAGGTTGGAAGACTTGTAATGTCTTGTCACGCAGCTTTTCCTCGTTTCCCCTTTCGAGATCATGAATACCCACCAATAGCGAGTAATCCATGATTTTGAGTTTCTTCAACAATTCGACATCCCGCTTGAGCTGCGCTATGAAGAATTCCCGTTTGGATGGGCCGCACTCAAGGTGTCGATTTCTCCGAAGCCAGTTCAAGTCCTTCAGCGTCGCTCGCGGGTTTTTCTCAAGGTCCTGCTCGCGCAAGTCACGGCCGATTGTCGATCCCTTCAGATCGAATGTCTGATGAATATCACGGTGGGGCGGAAACAGGTTGTTCATCACAACGAAGTGAATCTTCCTTCCGTATGCCATTTTGACACGGTGAAGTCCGTAAAATTGCGATATCAAGGTGTTTGGGTTCTGTTCGACGTGTTTGTAATACTCCGGGAGGATCTTCCGCAGGAGTTTGTGCTCGGCATGGTGGATGGTTTTGATGATGTACTTGTAGTCTCGGGAGAAGTAGAAGAAGCTACCGCTCTTTCCCGGGGAACCCAGTTCTGAAAGGATATACTTGCTCGTCAGAGACATCAAGTAGTCTGCGGGATCGAGCCGGAACTTGGCTCGTAGGTGTCGAAAGACCCAGGGGGCATAATCTTTGAATTTGAAATCATATTTGGCAGAAGGCGTCAATTCATTACCGGTTCTAGGCAATGCGGTCAGTTCAAGCTTCGATGGTACAGCAGGTAGATACCTTCGCGAGGACATACATGTCAAAAGAAAATTTGTGTTTCGCTTCGAAATCGGCGGGCGTGAGTTCTCGATCCATTTTGGCGTTGATCCTCGAGACAGTGAACCGAATGCCCGTCAGCATGTTGTATGCCGTGACATAGTTCACATGATTCTGGTCGACCTTGGTTCCCACAATGACTCGATCGTCATCCTCATCCTCGCGACGTCTCCTCCTGGAAGCCCGCTTTTGCTTAATGGCCTCCGCCCACCGCGCCGCGTCCTCATCCGGAGGAGCATCATCGACATACAGATCTGATTGAGTCGTTTTCGTAGCCCGTCGGACCAAACTGAACGATGTCCGACGAATCCCTGCAGATGTCGGCGATAGGCGACCACTGCTGAACGCGGTGTCTTCGCCCGTCTGGTCTCGGCTGCTTCGACGGCCACTCGTCCCTCTGGGCACTTGCAGCGTATGTCGATGTCGAAGACTGGAGTTCGCGGATTCTTGTGCTTGGGTGGTGTCGATATTCGATGGGGTAGAAGGCGACGAGTATCGATGGGGGTTCATCCTATATCCAGGAGATAGGCGATCAACATCCGGCGATAGGTGACCTGCTTCATCCAGCTGAGGACTCGACAGAAGCGCCCCCGTGCCGTTGGTGACCGGGTCTGATAGTGCGAGCTCATCAAGTGAGGGTCGATGGTCCCCATTGACCGTAGTTTTTCCATTGAGCGACCGGTGGTTGAGTGACGTTCCATTGACCGGCTGACTCGACACAGAGGCTGTAGCTGAGCCAGCTCCCGCTGCAGCATCAGTCGATTTCCGGGTGAAATCTCTCTCTATCGTCGCGGAAACCCTTCCACCTTCTCGGGGCTCCCGGGCCGAACCATTGCCTAGTGAATGCATACTACCGTCCTTCGACTGCGGGACTTCTCGTGTATAAGAGCTAACACTCGATCGGGGGCCGTTCAAAGAATACGCGCTGCCATTCTTGAGATTGGTCGTGAGTTGGCGGTCGCTCGCGGGGGTATCAAGGTGGCCCGTGTCACCATTGGGCCAGTTCGTCCACAGAAAAGTGTTTCCCACCGCTTTGTCGTGGTGTTTTCCTTGCGGCGAATCCAAAGAGCGAGGATGCGAGGCCGTGGCTGCGGCCGTCTGGTAAGGGACGTCGTTTGAGAGGGATGGCATGGTCTTCTAGTCTTCGGATGTGACGTGAGGCCTGCGTGGAACTGCGACCTGGGGCACACAACCAAGACAAGACTCCGGTGTCGGGGATATTGATGGTCGACGGTTGTAGGCAGAACGACGGAACTGATGGCAGCAGAGGATTCGGTAGATCTAGGTCGGACGAAGTCGTCTGTAGAGAATTCCGAGATCACGCTGGTAGCAGCCAGCCGGGGAGGGCGTGGCAGAGGATTCAGCGGCCGATAAGCATGTTAAGAAGACAAGAAAGCTATGGACGCAACGGCAACGGATGACGTGTCTGTGCGAGGTAGCGGGAATTATTATTCAAAGGCGAGTGTGAGTTTTGAGAGAATGGAGGGGTTAGGAGAAAGTGAGAGTTAAGCAGGAAAAAGAAGGAGGGGAGGACAGTTGAGGTTGGTTTGATTGGAAGGATGGGGTCGAGATTCCGGTTGAGGGAGAGAGGGAATGAATAATGGGAGGAAGACGAAGAGAGAGAGCAAAGGGCAGTTGCCGGCAAGGACTAACTAACTCGACGGACTGTAATTGGATTACTTACTTTACTGTACGGCTACCGGGGGGCTCAACTGCTTTCCAAGAAGCAACAGACACAGAAACAAGCGCCAAGCACCCACTCTGCTCCACTGCTCAGCTCGTCAAGTCTTCTCTGCTTTATTTCCTTGGTCGAGACTCGAGAGGTCGACCGATGTACTCCGTTACCTCTTGCTAATTATAATCGACTGTATCCATCGTGCAATTTTTGTTCGAGCTACCCGATTGCTAATGACCTGACCTCCTTTTTTCAGGCACCCATATTGTGATTTCTTCCCGAACAAATCGAAAGAAAAAGGAATCTTTTATCGGTTCTTGCCGTTCGACGTACTCCGTATCAATATTGACTAATGTCCATGCCTTACTTGATAGACTGGCCCTTTGTTGCTTGAAGCGTCGTCCTCTTAAGCCCGCGTATTGTATCAATCACCACGAAGAACCGGCTCTTAGCTCCATGCTCATTGCTGGTTCGCATGCAAGGGAGATGGTATCGTTGTAACCACCAGTTGTAGCCTGTAGGGACAAGATGCGGAACCAACCGATAAACCAAATGGGTCACCAGGACTGAATCGTGCATGAACCCTTAGTTATTCTATGCCTTGGTTCTTGGATTGCGATTTATTGTTATTTTCAGGGGTGGGTACGGAGCATCGGGGGCCAAGTTACGTGAGAAGACGGTAATTACCGAGGGTTGCCAAGCTTTTGGAAGAAAAGAGTAAACAGAAGGCGGGATAAAAGATGGACCCTTGAGGATACATAGAACTTAGAAGACAAGGGAATGATGATAAATGCGACCATGGATCAAACACTTTTCACGGTATCATTGCTTAAAATACTCGATAGAATGCGGCCTACGAATCCTTAGTCTATGCTACAGGAAATACGCAGTTTACTTCGGATGCCGGATCGAGAGCATCCGCATGTCACAGGGCCTGATCAAATCATCTTTCTGGTGCTGCCGCGCTAACGATCGACGGTGTCAACGTCACCAAACCACAACGTGTTTCTCAACTGACGCAATTTTTGTATGGATCTTCATCGACGCATGAATATCAATGAAGGCATAACCCGGCATTCGAGGGCTATGATAAGCGCTGTGTAGTCTTACTGCGGTCTTGGTGTTTGATGTTGCCAAGATATAGTACTCGGTGGTGTCGCATTCGGCTGTTGGCAGTTGCTTTGGAACGTGTATGAGACGGCTGGACCTTCGATTGCAGTCGGGCTCAACTACATATAACAGAAGACGTGAAAGGAGACATAAGTATATTTACGATGATGTCGTTAATAATCCAGATTCCCCTGCTGTGGCTGCTCCTCTCAATTGGCCACTCGTGTGAAAATAGAGAGCTGATGGTCGGGTTGTCAAACTCGACAGAATATATAGTTTTGCCTCTCATACCGACTGAGATTATCTGCTAAACCACAACACAGCAAGCAAGGCTATTTTTATAGCATCCAACCTGAACTACTCGATCGCCTCCTCCCCCTCCATAAAAAAGTAGCCATGATCTAGCCGAAACGTGTTCGAAAAAAGAAAACCTCCCACAGGTACTACCATCGCATAACGCCATAGAGAGCACCTGCTGCTACTATTAAGTACCTCCGTAGAAGTACAATTACATGCAAGAAAATCAGCCAATGCGACGATAGCAGCTGTGTCCAGATGGTGTACAGCGGCGACCGAGGGAGAATCACGTGCTAAATCTACCTTCCTTGCATGGATCATCGTGAACATAAGCATGCGCTGTATGCACTCATATACTGATTTTGGCCGGGGAGGAGCAAGAAACGATTGCACAACTATACACACGAGAGAAAGCTAACAGGAACAACATTTGTATACTGGAAGATAGACAAGCAAACTACGCGCATTTCCTTGGCCAAGCGACTCGATCTCGACAAGAGTAAAGACATTGATGCCATGTCATCAAAGGATGAGTAACTTTCGAGTATACAAACCCGTCGATACAAGCACCCAACCATGATAACTCCCAAATTCCCAAACCGAGCCGATCCGACTTGCCGCCGCTCGACAGCGCCGCCAGCGACTAAGCCTACGAACAGAACAAAAGACCAACTGAAAAAGCATAAACAGAGCATTTCCATTTCACGCCCCAGTACCCGTCCTTCGACGAGTCCGAAGCACGACAGGGTAATCAACATTTCCCTTTGAGAAACCCACCGCATGACGCCATCCGTACCGACATTGGAGCAGAAACAAAAGAAACGTAGGAACAATCAAGCAAGAGATATCCCAGCAGTCACAGCAGCATGAAAAAAGAAGGGAAATCGAGGAGTAAAGAAGATACAACAGAAGAAAAAGGATACAGCCCAGAAGATATCACTCGAAGTGCCCATTACAACGAGACAAGAGAAAAAGAAACAAAACTCATCCATGAATCGGCCAAGCATCTATGCCTCGGCCTTCTTGGGAGTTGCCCTTTTCTTCTTCGGGGCCTTCTTCTCGGCAGGCTTGGTGCTCTTGGTGACGCGACCAGACTTGGTCTTGCTCTCAACCTTGGGTTGGTCGACGACAGCAGGAAGCTGAGGAAGGAGTCAGTAGACAGTCGGGAGAGCAGCATCAAGGTCTTGATCACATACAGCAGTAGAAGCCTTGCGGGGCTTAGCAGTGTTTGCCTTAGCGGTAGTCTTCTTGGGGGCACCAGCCTTCTTTGTGGTGGTCTTTGCAGCAGGCTTTTCGGCCTTGTCAGCTTTCTTAGCAGCAGCCTTCTTGGTGGCAGGCTTGGCAGCAGCCTTCTGTTATCGTGGCATTAGTACGGTAACCCAGAGTATTAATCGACAGAATGGAGGACAGGTTACCTTGGCAGCTGCAGGCTTAGCAGCGGGTTTAGCAGCGGCCTTAGCAGGCTCCTTCTTAGCAGGCTCCTTCTTAGCGAGCTTCACGGGACCGGAGGGACCTGAAGGCACGACGCGCGTTAGTTGGGACCATCAAACAGCAAGCAGTCGGCGAGACGATGCCGTGGTTAGTATGAGAAACCAGAGTCCGCTGGCGATCGACAAGAGCACGAAGAGATGAATGCGCGACAGAAAAAGACTTACCTTTTGGCTGAGTGAACTCTCCCTTCTCAACACCGGCCTTGATGGCCTTGTTGAACTGGGAGTCGAAGGCGGCCTGGGACGCGAAGGTGATCTTGTTGTTGGCCTTAACATACTTCTTGATGGACTGGCGGCTGTTGCGAAGCAAAGTCAGTTCCTGGTTCTCGCACAAAATGGAATGCGACACGGTAACAGCGGGTAAGAGTAGGTGGTGGCACACCACCGAGGGAGGGCTCATATGTTTAGTGGTAAAAGAATAACAACGACTTACCTGCTACCGTTGCGCTCTTTCAGCTAAAGGGGAATGTTAGTCAATAACTGAAAATAAGAAACAAAAAAATGCCGGATGGAAAGTTGGGACGAATTAGTCCTAGGCAGACGACGTGTCACGGTCGGGAGTCGACCCAACACCCGTCACCCGCGAAGCGGCCTGGAATCGACGTGATCAACTCACATTCAGGATAGCATCCTTGATCATATCTATATGGTTCAAATCAGTATTTATTTGCGACTAGAATGATATATAAAATATCATTACGCGATGTGGTAGGATTGGAAGATCAGTCAAAAACATACCGCGGTAGGAGGCGTGCGCAGGAGCGGCCTTCTTGGGCGCGCCAGTGGTAGCTTTCTTGGGAGGCATTTTAAAAGGTCGGTTTTGGTGATAAAGGGAATTTGATTGTTAGAGATTGGATGAGAAAGTCTTCGAGATACTAGACGGAAATCTTAAGAACACGAGAAGCTGTGGAGAGGGAGTGGGAACAGAAAGGAAGAGAAGCAATCGAGACGGAAGGGGTGGAAGAGACCGCGGGGCATCCGTGATTTATAGGGCAGCGGGTGTTGACACAAGATCACTACCCACCCAAGCAAGATGCTGCTGCATGGAACACCACGTCGAAAACCAAGTAGCTCTCTCCTCGGTCGGGTTTGTTAATTAGACTTTCTGCAATCGCTTGGATCATGCGAAAATGGCTACTATTTCGTTCCTTTACCTCAGCTTTATCCCTGGCGCCGATTCCCTCGAATCATTCCCATGTTTTTGGCGGTCGCTACCTTGTCAGGCCACGCGCATTCAACGCTGGAGGAACTATGTTTCTCTCTCCGCGCGCATTTCTCTCTTTTCCCGCAAGGACCCCTTTCCTCTGAAGCTGCGTCCACCTCTTTCCCACCATTGTGTAAAATCAAAATTATGGTTGAAGCACATTCCAGATGGCGCTAATTAGCGACAACTAGCTCTGATTGAGTCTTTCGCTGTTTTTCACGGTTGCTTTCCCCGTTTGAATCTCACTGTGTTGTGAATATTTCAACGGTGGATCAGTCAACCCAGGTAGGCTTAAGTTTGATCGCCTATATATAGGTTCCCTCTCGTTTCCGACTCGAAGGAGAAGATAATCCTTGCAATAGGTTAAGTAGATACAGTCTGTGTTGGATGCTTCATCTGCCTGCACGGTTCCCTAGCCATTGATCCAGTTTCAATCATCTTTCCGATCGACAAGTCCGTAATCGTTTCTTCCACAGTGCACACCAGTGTGGTTCAATCAAGCTCTCGCTTGCTGGTAGATTGCGCGACGAGTCTGGAACTTAGGCTCATTGTTTGGTCTCCTTGCATCTTGGGGATCTGCCATTGTACCCTTTTGCGTTCTCATCCCTCGTGCTGCCAGGTCACGAGGATCAAGTCAATCGATCCATGTGCGGTTCATCTCTTGGCAGACTGGATGCACCCGTCAATGTTTCCTGAATTATCTTTTTTCGCCTCCTTCATTGTCAATGCTTTTCCGAGACGAATTATGCCTTTACCAAACTGTGAAAGCCGCTTGGAATCACGAGATCTCGCCCGTCTTGAAGGCTGGGAGCCGATAAGCTAAGCTGCTCGAGTGTTGGTGCTACGTAGCTTCGATGATATTCAATGTTTTTCCTCCGACAGTCGAGTGGATCACTGCAGCCATCTGCATGTATGTAATGGCGCAAGACCTAAATAGCATACTAAGCCATACTGAGCGATATGAAGAAGTACAAATTGATTAAAGAGGTTGGATAATGATCCAGGAATGAAGATCTGTATATGACTGGAACCTAGTCACGGGAGGCCAAGAGAGGTGCTGTACTCACGAGTCACCAGTCACCACCAAAGCGGCACAGCCACAGCGGCGGCATAGTTGGAAGAGGTTCGCGGCTCGAAGGCAGCAGGGAATGCTTGGCTCCCTCGGGATCGTTGCGTGTGGCGCTTCGGGATCAGCAGCTGTACTCCGGAGTCCGGACAGACAGCCCGAACCCACCGTGTATGGTGACACTGGTTGGTCAAGAGGAAGTAGAACACTTTCCTTGATCCTGCCTGTGTATGAACATGGATCTTTGCAGAATACGTTCTCTAAACACATGCACTTAACGATTAATCAAATACGAGTGTTTCGAGCTCTTCTTATCTTTCCGTTTCCCGGGAAAATAGCAAGTACCTACTACCAAGATGTCTGATTCGATGACCGTGCCCCGGACCGCCCCTCCCGGTGATGATTTGACGGTATCATCCACTTTCTGATCTAGAACGCACTCGGTATCCCTGGACCCTTACACTCCTTGATCCCACCAAAAAAACATGCTAGTTTCGGACGGAATCAATGCTGCTGATTCTAATCTCTAATGATCACGGAAGAGAAATAGTCCTATTTTCTTTGTCATTGAGTTATTCGGTGGAAATCAAGGTCTATGATAGATATTCATATTACATGTGCGGAGTGGATCAAGCGTATCCCGAGGACAGCCCACGGCTCCAAACATGCACTACGCTATACAGTTCGGAATTCTAGTCGAACGCTTCTCATAAGTCAATATTCACACAGTTCGATGACGCAATCCATCAATTTTGATTTGTATTGGGGCCTATGAGAGCTAAGATCAATGCTAGATAGCCATGGCTCCTCAGAATCGAACTGCTGCGGTTACGTTGATCTGAACTCGACTCGGGGCTGATCGCGCACCCATCTCAGACACGAAAGAGGACGTCGGCAGCTTACTACCTAGATTTACCGATATAGGCTGTTTCTAACAAATCAAAGAGAGCAAGCTCTACAGGGATCCATGCATTGTAGCTCTTGTTGCACCACAGTGACCACACACGTATCCGAGAGCAGGAAAATGGCGCAAACTACAGTCCGCAACTCCGCATAACGCCCACGCCGATCAGTCACTGTGACAATCGCAATGATTGAGTCTAATTGCACGACAATCTTTTCATTGCCATTCATTCATCAGATGCCGCTGAAACAAACAGTGCCTTGAGATAAGTATTTGAAAATAGACCATCCACATCCCTTACACAGCACCGCGAGGCTTCGATTTTGCTTCTTTCTTGGCCTTCGCTTCCTCCTTCTTGCGCTTCTTCTGCTCCTGAATTTTCTCATCGTGCTTGCGTTTGAGACTTGCCTTTTCCTCATCTGTCTTGGCCACCGGTTTGAAAAATCCCTCCAACCGTGACTGCTGGGCGCTCTTGAGGTTCTTTTGTAGTCGCGCCGCCCCGTTGCGTACTCGGTCCTCGTTGAAACCCTTGTCCTTCACCAGGAAGTTCACTAGTCCATCGACATCTGGAGCTTCCCATTTGAAGTCACAGTCAGGATGGCTGGCATCCCGGACATCGGGATTCAGGAAAAGCTCCCTCGCATCTTTGTATGGCCAATCTTCCGGAATAACGTACTTCTTCTTGGGGTCGCTTTCGATGTGTTCAACTACTTTCTCCAAGCTTCCGTAGTCCCGAATGAGTTTCAAGGCAGTGTTCGGGCCGACTTTGGGAATTGGTTCCAAGTAGTCACAGCCAAGGAGAATGCAGAGGTCGATGAACTGGATCAAGATTGTGAGCTTGGGCTTGTTGACAATTCACGGCTTCCACAATTACCTGGTTCCGATCCATGCCAAGTCCTTCCAGTGCACGACTCAAGTGAATCTCTTGAATAGGTTCTTTTCTCTGCTCACTGAAGGTGAGGTGTCTCAAGAGAATGGGCGCCTCAAAGCATAGTGTGTCCATATCTTCCGAAGCCGCAGCGTAGACCTTGCCTGCCCGCGCTAACACTGCACACTGCGCCTCTGCTTCGGTCGGAGCATCGATGTATGGAATGCCCATGAGCTTCAACAGTTTCTTACACTCTGCATTATGTTCTCTTGTGACGCGAACCGTACGTCTCGAGAACTTCTCAACATCCTCGGCGGTACCCGTTTCTTTTGCCTCCTCATGCGCTTCCGTTGCCTCCGCCTTCCGCGCCGTACGCTTGGCCAGCTCGCCTGACTTCAGCTTTGGAGGCGCTCCATCAAAGACATAAACGGGCTTAATGCCATTGTCAACCATGCGTAGCGTGCGGTAGAACATGCCCATCAGATGTGACGTAGTCTCGCCAGTGTCGCTCATAAGCTGTTGACCCTCGGAACGCACGGCTATGAGAAAGCTGTAAATACTCATGGAGCTGTCTGGCGGTCAGTGACAAGTCTCTCAGAGGGTTGAGGCGGCGCTGCGGCTCAATTGACGTACGCATCCTACGGATTTCGAAACCAAGCGTTAGTCTCTCAAGAGGAAATCTAGTAGCAATTGACAACCAAATGCAACGGCCTTGTTAACGAGAAGACACGGAACGTACTATTGCAACCTTGCGGCCGAAGTGATTCTTGATTTCCCCGGTCTTCACCGCATTGGGGGCATTTTCTGCGATCACTTGGTACAGATCTAGAGGTCATCTGTCAGCACCTCTTTAGGTTATCGCAATGCGGCGAGCCGTCGAGATTAAACCCCGTTCGCGATGTGAATGCCCGAGAAAAAAAAATAAAGGGTAGACCATACTTTTGATACCCATCTTGGCTATAAATCTGTGACGCAATCTTGCTCCGTTCTTGTTGTGATGTGTGAGAAGCTGCGGTTGAACTTCTCTTGATCGCGACCAAGACGCGCCTGGAGGATGAGGCAGCTCGGGTGGACGCGCCGCTCTTAGACCTCATAGGGATTAGCTCAGGTCATAGCGGCCTGCCGCCTACCCATCAACCTCGTCCACGTGACTCATGGCTTCGCTCCGCACTCAACTTTGCACTGACCACCCCGCGTCTTTCCCGAATCCCGGGTTTCCCCTCGAAGGCCCAGAACCGTCGGCCTCCATGGGCCAAGGAAAAGTGGTCTAAAGTTTAGTCACTCGTTTTGCGCAACTCCGTATTCAGTATTCCCGCTCTTTTCCCCCCGGTTTGTCATCGGATAAGCCCAACCCATCCCCTCTCTTCTGCATTGTCGAGTATATATATATAGTCTACATTTTCTATGCCAGCGCTGAGGATGACTCTCGCTTCAATATGAAGCGAAATCGCATTCAATTCGAAACCAATGGCAATACGTCATCTGTTTCCCCTCCTCAGGGTGCGGTTCCGCCCAACGCAGCGGAGGATGACTCGCGGCAGAATTTAAGGCACATTCCAAAGATTTCACGGAGGATTCGCGCCTGCACTGAATGCAAGCGACATAAGGTTCGCTGTGACATGAAACCTGGCGAGTCAGTCTGTCACAGATGTCGTCGCATGGGGCTGGAATGCGTTGTCAACAAGAGCCTCCAGACTTTATTAGAGGATGAAGCGGAGTAAATATTTCCTCCCCCAAACTCTTTACAGTCGCAATGGTTGTAGCTCTGTGCGCCTGGCTAATTTTATCTGCATCTGACTCAGGTGGAAGACTATGATCGAACTTGCCATGACGGACCTGCTAAGGAGAAACCAACTTCCGGAGCTTTCATATTACCAGGCGGGCGATGCTTCAGAGGTGCCTGCGAAAAAGAGAGACCGGAAGGGCTCTACTGCATCAACAGAGGATATTGGGACCGCGGTCGACAATGATAGAAGAACATACTCAATCGATACCAGCGTGGATGGAGTGAGACAAAACTCATCAAATCATAGGTTCTCTCGTCAACAAGCACAATATTCCATTGATAGAGACGACAACGGGGCGTCTTCCTTGGTAACAGCCCCCATGGGAAGCCTGTACGAAGTGACTCAATTGGGCGATTTTCGAGAAAATTCGCCAGGGCGTCAATATGCTCCCGACCGGGCTCTGGTAACCGATTTCATCTCGCGAGGTGTCGTTGATCTTCAAGAGGCGGAGGAGTTGTTCTATTATTTTGATCAAGTATTGAACCGTTATCTGTGGGATGGCATCGTCCTGGTACATAAAGATCTTACGTCTGTTCGAAAATCCTCATCTATGCTCTCGGCCGCTATCCTCGCTGTCACTGCTCTTCATATGCCGAGCAAAGAGCGCACGTTCGACACTTGCTACACAGAATTTGCGAAGCTAGCATCGGAGTCCATGCTCGAACGCCACCATACATTTGATGATCTACGTGCGCTCTGTATTGGCGCATTCTGGCTTGCCGATGTGAGCTGGAAACTCTCCGGGTACGCTGTGCGTATCGCAACAGAGCGCAACGTTCATCAGTGCTACCGTAGAGCTATGCAGGGATCTCCGGAGCATAAGGAACAAGCTAGGCTTTGGTACCTTCTTTATGTCCTGGAACATCATTTCTCGATAGCATACGGACGACCGCCTATCATCCACGAAGATCCAACAGTTATCAATCACAATACTTTCACGTTGTCTCCTATGGTCACACAGTCCGACCTCCGCTTACACAGCCAGGTCGACTTGTTCATCATTCTGACTCGGATCTATCATGCTTTTGGTCCTGATGTCGAACTTGAGGTTCCCGAGACTGACTTCCCAAAGATCGACCGGTTCGATGCCGATCTTCGCGAATGGCAAACGTCCTGGCTACCGCGATTAGGTATGATTGATATGTTTCATCTTATCTCTTGTTTGTCTTTCTTCTAACCACCCATGAACAGGTGGCAGCCGGCATGTTGGCGCATATCCATATAAAGCCGTCCACTTGCACTATCACTTTTCTCGACTACAACTAAACTCCGTCGCCTTACGAACTTATCATTCCGCAACGTCCGCACGTATAATGTCTCCAGAGCGCAAAAAGCGTGCCAATCTCGCCATCGAATCCGCAATTGCCACCCTTAAAGTAGTGTTGGAAGAGCCGGACATTCAGAGAGCTTTGGTGGGCGTGCCACTATACCTTCACAGCATGATTACTTTCGCTGCGGTCTTCCTGCTCAAGATTGCTGCAAAAGGATTCTCTAATAGTATTTCTGGCATTCAGGGCCAATCGAACTCCATTGCATCAGCTGGCCTGCTAATCGATATGGGGTCTGTTCGGGAGTTGGTCGGGCAAATCATCGAGCTAATGGAGGCCTGCAGCCGACGGGCGAGTGAGCGTCACCTCAGTCACCACATTGCGCGAGGCTTGAAAAAGATGCTTGCGGGGTTCGAGGAATGGGAGAAGCGATGTTCGTCCAATCAACAACCCCTAGGACAGAATTCTCACGAGAACTCCTCGATCTTCAAGCCCATCATTATTCCTGGCTCTCAGCCTTTGGGCGAGCGGGATACGATACTCAATAACCCTCCTCCCTTGCTTGGGGTGGCTCCTTTATCTGCGGAGCGGAGTAATGGGTTCGCTTCCGACGCACTACAAGGAAAGGAACAGCCTGGCCTCTCGGAAGGTTCCATGGACCCTATGATGGCAGATCTATGGGGATTTGATGAGGATTACTTCCCCACCGGGGTGTTCGACTTTCTTCAGTCTCAGATGCCTGCGTAGTGCATTGCTTCGTTTTCGGGAGCAGAATGCGAGCAGTGCTAAGTCACCTGAGAACAAGCCAGCAAGCAGAATCACACCATACACGTGCATCCGTGGATCGCGCTTGTTTCTCTGATCTCACAAAACACACTGCAACAAATTATCGACCTACCGATACATAAGATGAAGGGAACCTGCTACTTGTATGGACCAGATCATCGCGATCTCGCGAACGTCTGTATCCATCATCGAAACAGACTCGGATCTCACCTATGGATGTTCCAATTACCTAGGAAAGGACCCCGGAGTCTACCAACCATGACCTTCTATTAGGGGTTGCCATGCAAGCAATGGCCCTTGCTCATTCGAATTCAAGTCCCGTGTTCAAGCGGAACGTCTTTGCCATCTTCAGCCTTGAAAATCATTTCTTCCTCATGAACGATTAATATTGCGCAGTACTGTCAGCTGTGATCTGGCGTACTAATGTCCAATTCAATTCACGATTGAGGTATCAACATCACTATCTGCTGGAACAAGATAGATGGTATATTCCGCGACAAGATATACCAGCTCACCATGCTTATAATGCTTTCTGTAAATACTACACAATGAACATGGATATTCACTATGGTAAAGCTTCTATTTTAACGGGTACTCGGAAGTCTTTGATCCGTAATATGATATCGCATCCGAATCCGACGAAAGAAGCGCCCGGCTGAATTCAGAGCGAAATCGTACCTAGTCGAGGAGAAACATTTAAAGTCTATCATCTCGGTAGACGATAGGCATCAAATGGCCGAGAATCCTTAGCTGGGTAAGTGGGACACAGGTAGAAAAGACGATCGGGATGCAGTTTCTGCAAAGCCGAGTGGATTGCGCGCGGCAGGAGCTACCAACTTAGGGGTGACGCCAGTGTTGATTTGAGGCAGTTGCGAAACACGGAGGCTTCCACCACCACCACCACCACCACGAATCCGAACCTCCTTTGCAGCAACGCCCCTTGGCGAAGCAGTGAGCGTCAAGACATGATCTGCTCATGTTACACCTGCGTGGTTTGAGCATCATCTTGTTGCCAGGGCTTGCCCCTGTTTCAATCCGGTCTGGGCGCCGCAAAGATCCCTCAAGACACTGCCCGCCATGGCTATATCTCGCTGGTTGAGTTTATCTCACCTTTGCTTCTATTCTTACTGTTCAAATTTCTTGTCCCTGTTAAAGTTTAGATGCGAGACCTTCTGTGACTGTTCTCTTGAGTCCTCGATTGTTACCTTCTCTCGTTCATTGATCCAGCCTGGCGTTGGATCTGTGATCTCTTGATTTTCATTCAAGGACAAATATTTGAAAAGCACAGAGCAATGGAGACATCGATGCTTGCAGCAGCCACTGTCGGTGGAGGCTTGGAACGGCCGCGATGGACACCACTTACAAGAATGTTAATGTCGGGGGAGATGAGTGGGATGCCCCCTAGGGATTTAACGTTGAAGGAGAGATTCGATCGATGGTACAGCTGATTATTGCGCTGATTTGTTCATTTGGCCTGGAGACTGACCATGTGCAGGATGGTCAACGAAGGATGGAGAAGACTGTAAGCATGCCGTCTCTGGCCGTCAACGACCGGAATGATGGGCTGACCAAAACCTCTCACATAGAACTGTTGCTGTATTTATACTTCTACATGCGATGGTGTATGCTTTTGCCTTCATGAATTTCTCCCTCAAGGTGACATCTGGCCGTCCCTTCAATGCCGCGCATAATCCTTGCTGATTCACTTTTACAGGACAATCTAGTTACAGCGCGGGCTACTTACTCCTTCACTTATATGATTGCAAGATCGGCTGCGCTGGTCTTACATGTCGATGTGGCATTGATTCTGTTTCGTTTGTCTCCATTTCCCCCCGTTGGTCGAATTGATTTTAATGCTCGATAGCTGTTTGTCGTACTCTTATTTCCTTAGCCAGACAGACGCCATTGAACGGCATCATACAATTTGGTAGGTTATCCTTGGTCGTACTGGATTTTATTATTTTACTAATGTCCCACTAATAGACAAGAATATAACATTCCATAAACGTGGGTTGAAGCATCGAGGACATGCTTACTTTTCAATGCTAACTAACACCTTGCAGTTGTTGCTTGGTCAATTGTTTTCTTTACCTGGGTTCACACCATCGCCCATTTGAACAACGTCGCCCAGCTTTCTGCGAAGAACAATCAAGGCTTTGTGGGCTTTCTCAGAGCAGGGTTCCTCACGGGACCGACCTGGACAGGCTGGATCATGCTTGTATGCCTGATGGCAATGGTGTTTACATCCGTCGAGAAGCCACGACGAGCAAACTACGAGAGATTCTGGTATACACATCATCTTTTCATCATCTTCTTTATATTTTGGTCGATGCACGGCATTTTCTGCATGATTCCGACGGACATCGCACCCTTTTGCTCTGGAATCGGAGTGTTCCATCTCTACTGGATGTACGGAGGATTCCTCTACCTTCTCGAACGAGTCCTGAGAGAGGTCCGGGGCCGTCACAAGACTTTCATCTCAAAGGTCATCCAGCATCCGAGCAACGTGGTCGAGATTCAGATCAAGAAAGAAAAGACAAAAACGAAGGCCGGACAGGTAAGCGCAGACAATGCACCCCACTTCTTCCGAGAAGCAGTCTAACCGCGTACGCAGTATATCTTTCTTTGCTGTCCGGAGGTGTCCCTCTGGCAATACCATCCATTTACTTTGACCAGTGCCCCCGAGGAGGACTACATATCTGTTCATGTGCGATGTGTGGGAAATTTCACAAAGGCCCTGGCAAAGACACTAGGTTGCGAGTTCAACCCCGAGAAGAAAAGTGAAGGCACCACCGTCGTTGGAGTAAACAAGCAGACCAGCGACGACGACGTCGACCCGAAAATCCGCAAAATTCTTCCAAGGGTATATGTCGATGGGCCTTTTGGAAGCGCTTCGGAAGATGTCTTCAATTTTGAGATATCTATACTTGTGGGTGCTGGCATTGGCGTCACGCCATTTGCTTCCATCTTGAAGAGTATCTGGTATCGGATGAACTATCCCCAGAAGAAAACGAGGCTTCGAAAAGTCTACTTCTTCTGGATTTGTCGTGACTTTGGGTCTTTCGAATGGTTCCGTTCTTTACTGCTGGCCATCGAAGCGCAGGATCTTGCCAATCGCATTGAAATCCATACGGTAAGTATCGATTCGGATCAAACAATCGAGCCTTTCCACAGATAACTGATTGAGATGTAGTATTTGACGGCAAAAATCAAAGTGGACGATGCTACCAATATCATGATCCATGACGCCGACGCTGAACAAGACGCCATCACCGGACTTCGTTCGCCAACGAGTTTCGGCCGCCCTAACTGGGACATGATATTCAGATCTATTCGCAAACTGCACGCCCCAGCTGAAGCAGGCGTTTTCTTCTGTGGTCCTAAAGGCCTTGGTCACCAGTTGCACGTCAAGTGTAATCTTTATTCGGAGCCGGGTTTTAGCTTCGTCTGGGGTAAAGAAAACTTCTAACGTTAGTTTGTGGTGATAGTGTGAAGCAAGAAATCAAAATATCTGGGCAATAATATCAGGAGGTACATGCATGGGCGATGAAGTCTTTCTGTCGCTTCTGGAATCAGTACGATTTTAAGGATAGCTTTACGACTTTACGATTTCAAAGTCAACACCCTCTAGGCTCTTCCGGAAGGAAAGTTTGTCTCGGAGTAGAAGGGTAAAAGTGACAAACATTCCGAACGAGGCGCTATCGTATCTGGCAAGTCAATGCGTGAGCCGTGGAGCTTGGTATGCTTTCGCGAAGGATATGATTCGGTAGAAATTCCGTCGGCACCGAATCCGACCCGAGGCTCATCACTTTCCTGTCCGAGATTCGGCTCAAGCCTCTTCATTCCCCGCTTGAATTCAAGGATCCATGACTTATTCTCGTATCATACCTTTCTGGTTTCTCCGTGATAGGGAATCGATATAATAGTACACTGATTCTCTACCTTGATATTTTTCGTGAAAGAAACTCTATACCAATCTATTGCCGAGGCTAAGCCTTCCCTACTGAGTTCCCGAGCGTACACAGCTTCCCCGCAACGTTTCGCTCGTCGAGGGTCCAAGTGCCGACGGAGTACTTTATCTTCCATATCTTTTCTTGACATAAACGTTGGAAAATCGCGAGTGCAGATTTACACCACAGCTAGCCTGGGCTATTGCCGCCGAGCCTGTCACGTATATATTTCTTCCTGCAATATGAACCGATCACTGTTCCGCGCGGCGTCGCGCCATCTTCGGTCTGCGAACCGTAGCCCCTTCGCAGCTGGTGCCTCGCGCCGTTATGCTTCCGGAGCAACATTCAACTGGGAAGATCCTCTTGCAGCTTCAGAGTTGTATACAGAGGAAGAACTGGCAATTCAAGATACTGCCCGGCAGTATTGTCAGGAGCGATTGCTTCCTCGTGTTCTCGGTATGTGAAGCGGGCATTGTGGCTCGGGTCCACGATTTCCTCATCCTCTGCGTGTGCGAATGGAAATGAGTCGAGAACGATAACGCTAATCCGATCTGCTGCTTCTCGCCAGATGCCTACCGAAACGAGAACTATGACCGCAAGATCCTTGAAGAAATGGGCGAACTAGGTCTCCTCGGCGCTTCCATCGAGGGGTACGGCTGCGCGGGAGCCAGTACAGTCGCATCGGGCCTGATCACGAAGGAGGTTGAACGAGTAGATTCTGGATACCGATCAGGCATGTCTGTGCAGAGCTCGCTTGTCATGACGGGCATCTACGAGTTCGGTACCCAGGAGCAAAAGGATCGATTCCTCCCCGACCTGGCCCAGGGAAAGCTGGCCGGTTGCTTTGGACTTACGGAGCCAAATCACGGCTCGGACCCTGGTTCTATGGAGACCGTTGCGAGGGAGCACCCGACGAAAAAGGGGTATTACTCTTTGTCGGGAACCAAGACATGGATCACCAACTCTCCTATCTCCGATCTCATGTTGGTCTGGGCGAAGCTGGAGAGCACAGGGAAGATCCGCGGCTTCCTGGTCGAGCGCAGTAAATGCCCACCCGGCACATTGGAGACACCTGCCATCAAGAACAAGAGCGCTCTGCGAGCATCCATCACGGGTATGATTCAGATGGATGACTGCCCCGTGCCCGCCGAGAACATGTTCCCGGACGTCGAGGGCCTCAAGGGTCCTTTCACATGCCTCAACAGTGCCCGACTCGGAATTGCCTTCGGAGCGATGGGAGCGTTAGAAGACTGTCTCGAGCGGGCACGCACTTACGCATTGGAGAGAAAGCAGTTCAAGCGTAACCCGCTGGCTAAATACCAGTTGATCCAGAAGAAGTTGGCGGATGCTGCTACAGATGCTGCGTACGGAACCTTGGCCGCAACGCAGGTTGCAAGGCTGAAGGACGCCGGAAAGTCGGCGCCTGAGATGATCTCCATGATCAAGAGACAAAACTGTGACCGGGCTTTGGCTAACGCACGAGTGTATGTGCCTTTCCCTTTCGTTCAATTTCCCCTTGATCATTCCATGGAACCAGTGTCTGATAATTCTGGGTACTGGCAGGCTTCAGGAGATCTTCGGCGGTAACGCCGCAAGTGACGAGTACCACATCGGTAGACATGTCGCTAATCTGTTTGTTGTGCAAACCTATGAGGGACAGAGCGATATTCATAGTAAGTTCTTCCGTTTGTATCTGGAGACTTGACACTGACTGTCGGCAGGCTTGATCTTGGGACGGGCTATCACCGGAGTGCAAGCATTTGTCTGAGCCAACTGGATTCAGAGGGAGGAAAATTTGCCTGGGTTCCAAACGTCAAAATCGAGTTGGCTATATAACTATACCATAATCAATCAAAACTATTAAACTATTGTAAATTGTAACCATGCCTCGCATACTCCAGCATGACAAATAAGGTTTAGGGTCATCGGAACTTTAAGGAGCCTTCGAGAAGCAGGATGATGTCACGTGATCAGACAATCCCAGCAGTGCACGCGATCCTTACCGGGAGATCTGAGGCGTAAGATTGATACAGAGAAATCAAAAATTTTGGATGAATAAGTTCGAGGATGGGATGATAGGGTGGATGTAGGGCTGGCGATCTTTGGATACAGAAAAACTCTTTTTCGGCATCAGGCCGTCACCAGAGCATCAGTGGAGAGTTTTCCAGCGAGGACCCGCCACCGTCATCACTCGGCAAAGAGATTATGATGATTATGGCGTAAAGAACGTACGGCGCTGGTCATGACCCAGAGGAAAAACACCGACCGGCAGTGGCAAGTGCATTGCCCTCTCACAACGCAGGGGATATGAGGATCCGAGTGGACCGTTTAAAATGGATGGATGGATATCTCCCGATGGTTATTGACGATTTAGTCATCATCGAAGGACGATTAAAGATTCCCCTGAGGCTCAGACAGAAGGAAGTGGCTGATGCCGGGGTCCAGTGACTTGTACGGTACCGTAAAGCGGGTTACCACTACCGTCAGAGCGTGACTTGACTCTCCCTCCTTCTCTCTTTCAGCCCAATTTCCATCTTCGCATCCACTCACTCTCTTTCCCCTCCCCTCCACCTTTTTTTGACCAGAATATAATCACGACCGTGAGTAACCACCCTTGTTCTTCCCCTCCCCTCTCAACAACACTTTTTATCTTCTACTTCCTATTATACTACTGCTTGACATTCCTCCTTCGTCGAACTGACCGTGAGGATCTCTTCAGAAATACCAACCCGTGCGTAATACCGCCACCGTCGACTGAGTGGTCACCTTAGAGAACCTTCTCTCAAACCTCACATCATTCATAATGGCTCTCAAGAGAATTAACAAGGAACTCACTGACCTCGGCCGGTAAGGACTTCTTCTCAGTCCCTCAACGATTTTGCCTTCCATTTCCAGCGTCACTGCGACACCCCACCACGCTGCGGGGTGTCTTTTGAGCCGTCTTATCCATGTCTCTTCGAGCGACAAACCATCTTGATCTCGACATCAGACTAATATTTCTCTAGTGATCCCCCCTCCTCCTGCTCTGCCGGTCCTGTAGGAGATGATTTGGTACGCTATTCCCTTCCTTATGCACCGGTCGCTCTGCGTTGTTCCCGATAGGTCGTGCGGCGGGGTACAGCCTCGCAAACAACCCCCAGAGATTCGAAACGAAATGGAAGCAAAACGACAAAGCTAACGTGATATTCTCTGTCCAGTTCCACTGGCAAGCTACCATTATGGGTCCTGTAAGTCTACCTCTTGGTTCTTCGTCGGTCGCACTGTGATTTCTTTGTTTTCAATGTGGGCGGGGTACCTTGCGGCTTGTTCGATTGTTTTGTCCAAAACTTGATGATCATTGCTGCATTCGACAGTCAAAATTACATATACAGAATATAACAAGACACGAATAGCTGACTGAAACATGCAAAAACAGGGTGACTCTCCATACTCGGGAGGCGTTTTCTTCCTAGCCATCCACTTCCCTACCGACTACCCCTTTAAGCCCCCCAAGGTCAACTTCACCACCCGTATCTACCACCCCAACATCAACTCGAACGGCAGCATCTGTCTCGACATATTGAGAGACCAATGGAGTCCCGCTCTCACAATCTCTAAAGGTCCGTCTTTTTGGTTGATTTCTTCGCTACATCTGTTCAGTTCACTGACTCCTTTTCTAGTATTGCTCTCAATCTGCTCGATGCTCACAGATCCCAACCCCGATGATCCATTGGTGCCCGAGATCGCCCACGTCTACAAGACTGACCGTCCCCGATACGAGGCAACCGCCCGCGAGTGGACCCGCAAGTACGCTATCTGATCTTCGCAATTCAATTACACGGCCACCTCGGTCTTCCAATATCTCTTCTGCGTCTTCTTTCGCTCCGTTAGATCAGAATTCGAAGCCTGGCGTACCGTGATCGTAGATCCTTTATTTGTTTTCTGTGTGAAACATTTGCGTGTCTTTTAACTCTTTCCTCTTTTTTGGCGGGAAATGTCATATCGACGATCATTATGACCAATCCTCATCATGCATTCATGGCATTTTATCATTCAATGGAATCAGACAAATCAGTTGATGAAAAGAGAACCCTGAACTCCCTTCAAAAGCGTCTTGGGGTCCGGGGATGGGCGAGGACGTTGCTTGTATGTTTGCGAAGGCTTGCCTACGATAGCCTGAGAAGGATTGGCGAACGTGGAAGGAGAACGTGGTGCTTCAAGAGGTTGAGAGGAGAAGATTAGGTAGGCTGGGGGATGTTGATATCATCATCTCAAAATAGCGAAGAATCAAGGCAGGGCCCAGTCCAGCTGGTGACCGGTGAGCAGACGACAGTCTTCCTCTTCGTTCTCTTGGCGTCTTGTAGTATCGTTGTCTTATGATACGGGTCCATGTGAGTATTCTGTTTCTACGGAGTAGGCATGGGAGCGATTTCCATAGACCAGTTAGATAAAGTGTGGCTGGGATGGGTTTGAGGTGTGTCACAGTTTGCTGGCGACCTTTTTTTTTTTCTTTCTCCATTTTCCTTGCTGTAGCCTGTAATATCGCTACAGCGGAAAAGCAAAGCAAACACTGCAGAGCCCAGTCCAGCCAGCCACGTCTTCTGTACGGTACCCGGCATGCATTTTGTGATACATAACTGTCCTGTTTCACCTCCTTAGCTGCTACCTATTCTATCTTTGGAAATCGAATGACCTAGTACTCCGTACTTTACACAAGACTTGTATACAATCAAAAGAGAGGAGTGGATGTGACCTGTCCATTCGAAAAGTACTGTACGGAGGAGTGTAAACACAGGATAATCAATTAGTATGTCCTATAGTATCAAGACCCATATCTCAACGCCCGGAACTGCAAGTTGTTTAGTATTGTAGAATAACCAAAACAATCCATAGATGCTGCAAGAAAAATCCCCATCCTGAATACTCGATCTAATCGGACAGGATACAATATACTCCATCCGCCCAGAATGCCCACCGAACCTGCCTGCGCTTGTATGTATATATGTATGTGTATGCATATGGCCTATTTCAGAAAGACTGCTCCCTGTCGATAAAAGAAAACCCTCGGACTGTTCCCATGAGTACTTCTTGTATAATAGTTGTAAAGAAGAATAACAAAGTCTTGAATGAGACGAGAGGAAAAAACAAACTCCTGATGTCGCTGCCTGCCCTGATGCATAGGAAATATCGCCACGAAATTGTACTTATGTCGTATGTCGGTTGACGAATGAAGATGAAAGGCGAAGAGAAAAGCAAGAGACAGAAACCCGTTAGACCAACCAAACGCCACTTGGCCTTCCTCTTGATCATGCCACCTGGCTAGCTCTGCGACTGCTAGTGCTGACTCTAGATGGAGCTTTAGAGGGAGCGATGCTTCCACTGGCTTTGACAGTGTGCTGAGAGGCCTTGGACACAACCGACCCCACCTGGCTGACACTATCACTGGGCTTGACAGGCTCGTCAAATTTGCTCGAGCGCTTCGACACATGCGAGCCTGCCTTTGAGTGATGCGAGTGACGTGAGTAGGAGGATCTTCTCGAATCGCCAATCTGACTGATCGAATCGTCAGGGGTGACATATGAGTCGTCAACGACACTCTCCGGCAGAGGGACATTGCGCGCAGAAACAACTGTTTTGGCGGCACTGCGGTATGAAGAAGCGACTGAGCCTTCAGGGAGAGGGACCTGGCGAGCTGTGCGGGTGGAAGAAGCGGTGCTGCCCACTTGGGACTTGATAACTGAATGATGCGAAGAATGGTGGGAAGAGTGGTGCGCGCTATGGTGGGAGGAGTATCCATCCTTGTAATCGGCCTTGGAAGGCTTGATGGTCGACGAGGAGTACACGCTAGCCTTGTCCATCTGCTGGGACTGCTCATGGTAACTGCTGATGAAAGTGCTGGGTTTGCAAGGGAAAGAGTGGGACCGTGTTGGTTGTGGGGGATACTCGATGGCTCTCAAGGGCAGTTCACTGGTGCTATAGACGCTACCCTCGGATGCTCTTCGGCCATTTTCGTCGAGATAAGCGACGCTGCGAGCTGGACCAGCAGGAGGGAAATACTCCGTTCCCTCGTAGATGGTGTCCGCGCGCGGGTTCTTCGATGAGACACTACGAGAGAAGGTGCTCCTGGCAGGGGGGGCCTCGATGGCTCTGTACATTGTGGGCTCTTGCTCTTGCGATGGAGCTTGAGATGGAGCCATCAACTGAGCCAGTTCCCGTGGAGAGTACTGCGGTGGGGGAGCTGTAGTGGTCTCGGATTGCGAGTCTCCTTTCACCATTGCATATGCAATGGCAGCTCCAGCAGCAGCGCCGAGTAAGGTTCCCACAATTGTTTTGGCGGCTTTGCCACCATCGTCGGTGGTTTGAGTCGTCTGGTAGATGTTGTAGGTGGTGGTAGAAGACGGGGCAGGGGCTTGGACTTGTCTTGTGGTGACGGAGGGCGCAGCTCGCTCTACCGTAGTGGGCGCCTTGGAGTAATAAGACTTGGAATCCGAGACGTAGGATTTGGTATCTGGGATCTGGGACTTGGCGTCCGAGATGTGCGATTTGGCTACTGACTTGGGCGGCGCGATGCTCTCCGTCTTGATGGTGCTGGCTCTGCTGCTGGCTTTCGAGACGCTGGTGGCTTTCGAGACCACGGAACCACTCTCAAGCAGATTCAAGGACGGTGCACGACTGACCTCTGACCTGGCAGAGGAGCTGCTAGGTCGGAATACCGCCTCGATGCTGTTGCCATCGAAGTCGATCACGGCAGCACTGTAGTAGCCCGAATCTGAATCTCGCATCTTTGGTTCTCCATGGATTTTTGCGCCCGCCTTCAGGGCGCTGATGAAAAAGGAACCCACGGCATCCTTTGAAGGAGCTGGAAAGGCGACATGTGCAGCACCGGCCGGGACACTGAAGATTGCCTAGTCAGTAGCTGCTACATGGCGGGGGCAAGAAGACATCACTCACCCGGGCTTCTGCTCTGTTATCCAGAAGTCTGCTGGCTCCCCCTGTTTTTGGCCGAAACCAATGTAATCATCATGACGACCGATGAATTGATAACCCAGAGGCTGTAGGCAGGAGAGAAAAAAGGAGGTGGAGGTGGGCAGGTGGGAGACGGTCAAGGTGAGGTGGGAGACAGGCATGGCGGGAAGGAACGGGCCAGTCTTGACTCGCTTGGGCAGCTGCTCGGCGAGTCTGGCAATGAAGAAGGAGCAATTTGCAGAAAGATATGGTTGAGTCACAGTGGTTATCTCGTGTGTCGTCTGTTGTATGTACTGTACAGACTTGGGAAAGTCCTGTGTACGGCACAGTAAGAGATCAGGATGAAATTGAGAGAGAGAGAGAGAGAGAGAGAGAATGAAGAGAGAAAAAACAGAGGACAATGGCTCCGTATTTCAAAGGTATGCCCAACTTGGCATCTAAAGCACTGTAGTTGTCTCCAAAGGGTAAGAATGAGTAATGAGCACCTCCACTTGCTCGACCCTTTAGCCCTCGCGCGGCAGGCAATGAAAGCATTGGATTTGCGACGAACAGAACCGGAATCACCTCCAATATCGACCCAACGGTGTTAGCCATGGTCATAGAACCTCATGGGGGGGTTTGAGATGAACCCTATCGGAATCGAGTGGATGGACCCATCCTGCTACGTTCCTCGCTCCCTTTCGGTGAGCTTGGACACGAAGGGAGGAGTTAGTGTACTGGAGTCAGGGAGTCAGAGTCCGCCAGGTCATCGTGGAGAAGAGGCTATGGACAATGCAGAGTGTCCAAAGCAGGATTAGGTGAGGCGGTTCCGAGGTGGACGAATGGGATTGGCAGTTGAGCAGCAAGACGACGGGTTAAAGCAAGAGATCAAAAGGACAAGACCACATCGTCCAGTTTGGAACTGTAAAGCACCGAATCTCTTTCTTTTTTCTGGCGAAGCGGTCGCCAATGGTGGAACAACGACTGAAGCACTGCGGGAGACTGGAGCCCATGAGGGGCATCACTGTCCGTTTATTGTCGACGGCGATCGAATCACCGACATCGGTTCCTGCCTTGGGCATTTCTGCTGCTGTTAGTCGCTGGAGAATGCTGTCTGACCGCTAGACTAAACATCCACCGAGGACTGGATCGACTGCAAGAATTATTAAGATTGGAAAAAAGAAGGAAATGGAAGGATATGACGGGTCTCCGACTATTCGGCTGTTGAAGTATACAGTGAACGCTTTACCCGCTCGGTGCGCGGGGTTATTTCCTAAGACTCTCTACCTACCACAACCATCTTGGGCTATATTCAGTTAGTTTCTCCCTGTCTCCTAATCAGAAGACAGAACATGATTAGTATTTACAATCAAGTCAAAACTCCTTGAAATCAATGGCAACCTGCTAATGGGGCGAAACTCAAGCGGAGATCCACCTGCTTGTTGGCAGCCCGCATGCCACGTCGAAAAAAGCATGACCCCCAGCCACCGGGGCCACCCGATCATTTTGCCTCCCAGATGAAAACAACGCTATTTAGAAGGTCAAGAAGGGGGTCTAGACAATGATGGTAAAATAAAAAGAAAAAAAAAGGGGTGTTATGGGCCTACGGATGCAGGGAGAGTAGTCAGTCGGGCCCAAGAGGAATCTTCCCTCTCATCCCATAACGATGATATACTATGGAGCAGGGTCGGTCTTGCGCCTATGTGTGCATATACCCAGTTTTGGTCCTAATCACCATGATACCCCTCATGCGTCATCTGTCGCTGGCATCATTGTCGGATCGGCGACAACAAAACGCATTCTCCTACTTCACCATCATGACCATTCCCAAATGGAACCATGTGCGGTCCTACATCGAAGCGAGAAATTCTAGTACGTCATTCCAAGGGAACCAAAGTAGAAAACAGCGACAGCAGCTAGGAATCATTGCCTGTCCTTTGGGGGTGGATAGATTGCGAATTGCGAAGAGGTCTTTGATGAGATTGAATGAAAACATGAATTATCTACCCAGAAGGCATAGTTATGAAGATGGGTCCTGCGTCGAGAAAATCAACCAAAGCGGCTGGACTCTGCCCTCTTTTGATGATCATCATCATCCGTGGGTAACTGTTCGTCCGTCGGTTCCTGAGTCCTGACCTGGGAAACAAGCTTTTACGGCTACACAACCTGGCAAGAGCGGGTCCGGATAGTACCAGAACAAAGGGGAAAGAATCGAAGACCGAACCCCGCCTTGAGGCTGTCGAACCTGCACGTCTTGTTGTGAAAACTGAATCAGATCCTGACAGTATCTCAACGCATCGATTCCAACAACAGACGATGCTGGAACCTTTCCGAATAGCGCCAGGACCCGAAAGAAGCCTCGATGTTGCGATCTTGGCCACCCGGCGTCGCACTGTTCCGATGGGTTCCGCGATGCAAGAAGACAACTTCGAAGCAAGAACGAACCAAGAGTCTGAAGGAGCTGCAGGCGATCGGTGAATCATCAAGGGTGTTCGTTACCTCGTCAAGCTTTGGCGATTGGTGGGAGCAGATTGGCCGAGTCGACGGAAGGCTCAAAGAATGTCCCAGACTTCTTCGGCTGCGTGACAGAACTTACTGCAGGCCACACTGGCACTCAAGCTGTAGTTGCTGATACTGATCGTGTCGTCCTTGAAAGAGTCGGCGAAGTCATCGTGACCCTTGGCCATGGCTCCAACGAAGATACAGATGCTCTCCTTGGGAGCCAGCGAGTCAATGTAGTCCTTAACGCGCACAACGGGCGCCTCAAAACTGAGCGTCACCTTTCGGCAGTTAGGGGGCAAGTGATCTGTGATCGGATTCTTGATGACCTTCAACAGCTTCTCCTGCGAGTTGGTGGAGCGGATGGAGAGTCGGTGGAGGAGCTGGACCATCAATCCAGCGAAACGCTTGAACGTCCTGGGAATGCGAACAGAGGGGTTGACTTCAATCAAGACACCTTTGGCGGTGTGAATGTAGATCTGAAGCTTGCCGGCTTTGTTGACCGGAGAGTCGAGCAGGGTGAGGAGGCACTGGAAATCCGGACCGGTAAGTAATCCATACAGATAATTTCCTCCACACTCAGGAAAAAAACATGATCCAGAAGAGGGTCAAACCTGGTGGGTAATATCAGGGCGGGCTTCGCTGATGTCTCTGTTCATCTTGCGCATGATGCCGATATGCTCGTCGCTGTTGAGCAGTGAGTATTTCTCCTCACGCCCCGCACCGCTGCGTCCGCCATGCGAAGCCTTGTAGGTCTCCAAGCTGGCATTGGAGAGAACCACAATCAAACGCTGAGTATCTTTGTCATGAGGTGGTATAGGAGTGTGCTGCTCGGCAACCAGTTGAGGCAGCTCGGGAGGCGGGCAAGACTGAGTCCCTGCAGATTGATTCTCATTAGCCATCCTCATTGCTCGTCTGTATATGTCCCGAGGCAATGCGGTCTGTCAAGTTAAGATGACCCCCAAGAGTGATATATATTGTTGGAATGTGATATAGCACAATTATTGCTCAATAGCCGAAGAATTTGACCGCGAGCCAGCAATTAAATGACAGGGCAGGCAACGTGCGGGAAGTTGGGCCGAAGAGACTTGCAGGGAAATGGCCGTATTTGAATAGTCCAACGAAGGACAGCAGGGGGAGGGACAAAAGAGGGGAAAGAATTTTTCATTGGTAGACACATACTCGCTCTCTTTCTCTTTCCAGCTGTTTGAGGAGACTCGGACATGATGGCTGATCTGATCGAACGTGTCGAAGAATAACTTGCTGATGAAAGAGATTTTTCGCAACTGAAAAATTTAAAGAGGAACGATTCCAAAGTTAGGATTGGCAAAGCGGAGAGGACCCAACAAAAGAAACTAAAATCCTCCGGCTAGAAGAATGACAGGTCAAACAATACCTTTGGACGCTTGAAGTAGGGCCAGTAATCGGACGATTCTTTCCAGGCTGAGAATGGAGAAAAGAAACAGGAATTTTCCTAGGCACAAAGTACTCCAACGGAAATTATCCTAGGTCACTGATTATTGCGACTGCATGTGACGGGTCTTTTTGTTGGGGAGGGGTGATTCTGGGAGTGCGGAGAGTCGAATTCGTACTTTTTGACGGTAGCGAGAAAACCCGCCCGAGGTCTTTAATCCCTGCTTGGTACGGAGTATGAGCACACAGTAAGTGTACTCACTACTCACTGCCCTTTGCTCCGAACTCCGGGAATAATTGCTCCAACTCCCCCGAAGAATAATGGATGCCTCGGAGTACGGAGCCTTTCTCAAGTCTTGAAAAACCCCCCTTCGTCTTCGCTTGTTCGCAGAGCGGAGATGGCCTCCCATCAGTGATTGCGTATCTTGCATGTGCACCCATCTCTTGGCTAGGGTCGTCGGGAAGGAGATGATTGAGGAAGAAGAACACCGAAGTTCCGAACAGAGGAGAATAGCAATGCCCACCAGGATCTTTCTCTACTAACGTCAGATATGCGTGCTTGGATAGGCTGCATCTGGCAATAGAACGATTCACTATTGACGGACCTTGATGTGTAAGTCTAGAGGATACTTAGAAAACAATGCCTGTGTAGAAATGATCGCTGACATGGTCGCCGATTAGCTCATCGCGACAAGCTTTCAATATTTCGCATGCTTGGTTCTTCATTGCAAAGGGCTTGTTAAAGTGTGAGCGGTATGGTGGCACTGGCTAGAAGACATTCCCTGATCCAAAAAGACCTTGCACTGTAGATGTTGCGCAAGCTTGAGATCGATAATGATGGATTGGATCAAGACATCCATGAAGGTGAGAGGGTCCGATAGGAAAGGTTACAGGAATGAGCTCAGATGACTGGTATGTGCTACCTCGAACGCTGCGCGGAGTTGGCATTCTGACCATTGAGATCACCGCGCAGAAATCCCTGCGCAGCAATTCCACTGCAAGGCAAGGATGAGGCGGGTGGCCTTGAAAGGTTACAGAAATGAGGAAATAGATCCCATTTCATTCCTCTTGCAAAACCTAGAGTCAACCTTGGAAGTGTTCGGGGTCAACTTGGGGGACGGAATGATTCTTGTGAGTGGTTAGCTTTGTTTGTCGACAGAGAGGTTGGTGTCTGAGATATTTGACAAGTTTGGCATCGCCTAACCAGCCTCCAAAGGATGTCCTTTCAGATATTCGAAGATTTGACTGTCAACCTCCTGACATGGGACGGAGTAGGATAAGAGAAACGGCGGCCCTTCGTCAGAACAAGAGAGGGTCGCTGGAATGACGGTAGGCGGTAAAAGCTGGAGCGCCTGAAAGTAGATGCAAAGCCTATTGACGATGGATAAGGCGAAATGCCCCAACCTTGACCTATATACGTCTTTGTATAGAAAGGTCCTCAAGCCTTGGACAGAGATAGTTCGTGAATTGTCATGACTGAGTATCAGATTGTATAGGTGGCGAAGCACTAATTAACCAGAATGTGACTCAGAATATGTACAACTCAATAACAATAGAAAGGAAATGCAGGGTTTCTAATCAATCGTAATCTACTGGCGCACCTTCCCCTCTGTGCTGGCGTTGAGATTGCACGTCAGTCATGGCGTATCAGTGGCTATCGAGTACTCTGGAGGAAGGAAGCCTTTATCGAAGAAGGAAAAAAAAAAAAAAAAAAAAAAAAGCGAATCCGATTGACACAATAATCAACCGCAAGGAATAACCTACAGCTCTACGCTCTCTCTCGTACACTGGTAGATGTTGCTGCAACCACTGCCCATACAGCTTGAGCCCATCGGCAAGGGCATCGACGAGGCTGGGGGTTTCGCGACAAGACAGCTTCTGCCAGGCAGATCTCGGGTTCCCAACCAAAGAGACGCAAGCTCGGCGAGTCTTGGGGTTTGGTATGTGTCGCCAGATTCAATCCTGCACAGGAGCCTGCCACATCAGTGGCCACCGTGATTTAAGGGGGCGAAGTTCACCCCCCGTGCAGTGTTGGTGTCATCCAGTCCCACATCTCCTGGGGAACCAGCCAACGGCGAGTATATGCGCCTGCCATCAACTTTAAGTTTCCAATACAACTGTAGCCTTCAGCTTATTGGGATGGAAGCAAGACCGCAATTATCTCTTAAAAGTCGTGAAGGGAGCCTATACTCCGTAGCTCAGACTACATCTTTGCTGCCTCTCGTGTTCTGACTCTTGGTCTTCTTGCTCCTTCGGAATCTTTGTCCTCATCATATTGGAAGTGGCGAAGGACTGACTCCCTTGATATTGAACGGAGTACTCGACAGTGGAAGTTTCGACCTGCGACCCTGATTAATTTTCTGGCAGAGTTTGAGCCTTGACAAGTTGACAGTACTGAGTATTGTTCACGACGGAATACTACTAAGAGTACGGAGTACCTACTACCTAGTAAGTACAGACCGTTGACGGACCTAGTGGGACGGGAGGATGATCGAATAATGAGTGGCCCCATTATTCTTATTGGCCAGTGACGGCTTTTGCAGGGGCAGGAGAATGGCCAATGTTACTCGATGGGGATTAGTTCGTGGGTGCGCGTTCCGTCACTGATCAGCTTACAACAGGATCATCCAGTGCTTCCGCCCCCGTGTTGGAAAAAATAAACACTCCTCATCCTTCGCATACACCGCGAAACCCAATTTTTTTTATCTTATCATTTCAATGTATTGCTCAGTCTAGTCTGTTATCTAAAGGAGATGCCGTGGACTGTAACAAATTCATTTAAACGGTAACGCGTTGCTGCTCCTGACCCTGATGTGATCCGCCACTTTCTGACCCGAAGCTTCACAGAGGCCTCATGAAAACTTACGGAAGACCGATATGGCGCGTTTTTGACGACGACCCGCGCCCGGCTGCAAAGAAACGACGCGTGCAGTCGGGCAACGAGTCGGATGAAGCTGAAGCAAACCTTCAATATGCTATACGCGAGTCTTCCGCCGCGATCCTTTCGAGTCCATCGCGTCGCAATTCCGTCGTTTTCTCGGAGACGCAGGATGATGATCTCTCGACGCCACCGTCATCGCCGCCCCCAACGCTGACCCCTCCACCAGCGAACACGAGAAAACCGACGTTTTCATTCCTCAAGCGTAAACATTCGTCGACTAAAGATCAGAGCAATGGCTCTCCGCTCACGGAGGTCAACTCCAACAGTGTGCGCCCTTCGACGGATCCGCCGAAGAAGAAACCCCAGCAGCAACCGGTGCTGAAGCAGATGCAGATCGACTTGGGCCATGAAGTGAGGAAGACTTGCGCTACTTGTGATATGGAATACGTTCCATCGAACGCGGAAGATGCGGCGCTGCACAAGAAATTCCATGACATGAACTCGACGGGCGTGGATCTTGGTAAAGCGTTCATGAGAGGGAATGCGTCTCGCTGGGTTTATGAAGCAACGCGCTTCGATGAAGGATATGTCGTGATCGTGGACCGGAAAGCTTCGCCGACCGCAAAGAATCAGGCGAAGAAGGTACTGGAAGTTGTCAACAAAGAGTTATCCTCCCCCGAAATCGAGGACGATGTGCTGTGGAGCCAAACCGAACCACCGAAGCACCTCCGGAAAGATGGATCGACGGAGAAAATGGATCGCTACAAGGTTTTCCTACACATGAAGGACAGTCGGTGTGTTGGGTTATGTCTTACAGAGCGCATCTGGGAATCGCGACCGGTGGAGCGATCATCTACGGACAAAACGAACGGAGCCGATGCGTCCAACGGTTCCTCCATTACCGTAGGCGACGAAGTTCACCCGGCTATTGTGGGCATTTCTCGCATCTGGACGTCGGGTTCTTCCCGGAGGAAAGGCATCGCCATGGACCTTCTGGATTGCGTGGTTATTAATTTCATCTACGGCATGGAAATCCCCAAACACCAGGTTGCCTTCAGCCAGCCGACGGAGAGTGGAAAGCGATTGGCGGAGTCCTTCTTTGGTGCAGAAGAACAGTGGCACGTATACAACGAGAGCTGAGACTCGAACCTCGCAGCGCGTGGAGCATTTCGGATTGTGACGGAATGGTGGTTCGACTGGATTCCGGATGGTGTGCTGATACCCTTCTTTCTCTCGAGAGCTTTTCGAACCTCGGAGGAAGACAAAACATTGGAGGCAATCTAAATTTATCCTGTATAAACCCAAGGTATTTGGGAAAGGGAAAGCTTTGGATTCACTGTTTTCATTCTTGTCTCTCCTTGGTAACTTTCTATATTATCCGACCTTTTGTAACATAGCTTTTTGAGTCTTCATCATTATTGAGAATGACGAAATACACGCAATTTGCATCAATCAAACCTAGAGAGCCCAAGTTACTTCTTTCTATTACGAGTGTATTACAGCAGGGAATACGCACCGATAGGAATCTGGGGTTCGGATGCCTGTTTAGTCGCGTACCCCGGAAGCGGCGCAACTGACAAGCCTTGGTAACGTTGACTGCGTTCAATCCTCGAGACTGCTGTTGTTTACATCTTCTCCGTTCAACACCACCCAGCTTTTTTCCTCTGCTCTCATGCTCAAACCAGCTCATCTCCTATGCGATGTCTGGATTAAATCCTTTCCGCCATAGAAAGCCCGAGGGTGAGATCTATCCGCTGCATCCGGACCCGAATGTGATAAAAGGCAGCAATAGATGCAATTAGGCGTTATTGCTTGCGGCGTCCCCCTCTTTTCTTCGAGATGCGAAAATACTGACAGTTATAGATGCCACAGGTCAATCATCAGCCTCTCCCATAAATTCAAATTTCACGTTTCCTGTGCTTCCACCCGCTGCCGCTCCAGTGACGAACCTCGCAACGATATCTAACCCCTCCTCCGCACCCTCCCACAGGCGACTCTCGCCGGATCACGACGACTCTGCATCCTCGGACGATCAATCGGCAGTGAACCCTTTCCATCCAGACTCGAACTTAAGTGACAATGACACGGAGGAGGAGAGCGGGGAAGCCGGGCGATGGAGCTCGTCCCATCTCCCTCGCGATAACAGCCACCGGGTGTCCGTCGATGCCGCTGCGCAGAATCCACACCACGTCCAATCCTCTCGTCGAACAACTATAGCTCCAGGGGTCGCATCCGACACGGGGACGGGCAAGGATGAATCGGGCGCCGCACGAACCAACGAGAATGATCCGCTGCCAGACACCTCAATGGGGGCCAGACCGTACCCCCCTCCACACACCTTCCGGACAGCCCACTCTGGGTCGCGTAGTGCTAGCAACAGCAGTACGGATGTCTCTCGATATTCTGTCTCTGGCGACCAAACCATGCGAACCGACACAGAGCACCGCCCACTGGTGAATCGATCGACTTCGGAAGTTGATGGTGAACCTAGGATGCATGCTGTCCGCTCTGTAAACAAGGAAAAGAAACCACCACCTCCTCCCAAGTCCCACCATGGAAAGCTAATAAGTAATCATGTCCCTGCGCCGCGTCCGCGTCCGCGTCCATTATCATATACAGCATCGGTGAACTCTGTGGACGATGTTCCTTCCTTTGGTGCCTCACCGGAGATTCCGCTTTCCCAACCTCCAGGCATATCTTCTCAGCGCAGCCAGTCGTCTGCTCCACCGACCACGGACTACTTCTCAAGCGTGCCAAAGATTGACGAACCCCAATCTACTGAATCCCTCAGGCGCAGTCAGTCTCAGCATAAGCGGCCTCCGACTCCGCCTTTGAGTCGACGGCATAGCCAAATGAGGAGGTCCAAGTCTACGGCTTCCAAGATCAATCCGTCGCGGCTCACATTGCCCGCTGATTACCAATTCAACACGTCCTCTCTTCCTAGTCCGGGATCCAAGTCATTAACATCGTCGCTACATCAGGATAGCAATTACAACACGCCACAGCCAGGTGACACTCCGTTCATATTTCCTTCAGCTAAGGAGAACCCCATGAATGCTGCCACTACACCGGCCGAGGAGACACCCAACTCGGTGTCGCCGCCCAGTGTTAGAGCAACATCTATCAAATCTTCCAAAAGGTCATCTCAATCGAGTTCTCTCACACCATCGCCTATGCCACCTCCCCCACCCCCTCCACGGCGGGTTCGAGCCTCGAGCAAGGGCAGCAGTGACAGTACACGCCCTGCAATCCTCACTCAAGAGAAAAAGGCTGGCCCGGAAGACGACCTCTTCCCCCACCGCTCCAATGCTAGTGATATTCTGGCCGACCTATCGCGGTTGCAGAAAGAAGTCGATGACCTTCGAGGACACTATGAGAGCCGGAAGGTCAGTCACTGAACATGCCGGTGCAGGGGATGATGCGGTGGACCTCTGGGTTTCGATGCAGAATGCTATTTATGACCTGTGTCGAGCGGTTCGATCTTGCTTTCTTCGCTCGACTCTTCTGGTTCATGAACCTGCACTGCCTAGGCAAGTGGACCTACTGAATATAGAATGCTGGGGCAGTGGTTGGCGTTGCTTGCCTTGGGCGGTACCGTAATTATACGGTTGGGAACCTCTCAATTATTCCAAGGTTAGATCAGTGGTATATATTATGACAATGAATGAATGCATCATGATTTTTTGCAACATGAGGTATGTCTTGTACACCTGCGTATTCCGGCATGAGTGACCTCGTAAATGATGTCTACGATGTGGAATCATGAACGTCGATCTTGAGTGATTCCAGAAACTTTCCCCTGAGTAGCGTGCATAAAGCATAAATGATTACACTCAATCAATGAACTGCAATGCGAAGGAATGGAAGGCCCCGGATTCTTCCAATATTTGCAATAATCGGCTGTCAATCACGAGGGGGGTTTGATTGGCGAGTGGCAGAAAGGCTTCCGATCATCCGATGACGTTTGCCTCACTTCCCCCGTGGGCGGTCCAGCACTAGTACGGTAGTGGTAGTAGTACTACTACTACCACCAACAGAACGCTCCACCTCTTTCACCTGCAATCATTATCGCCTACCTAAGGAGATCGGCTTCTCTCCGCTTTCTCACTTCGGCTGATTCAAAATCACTGGCGTCTGGTCACGATCAATCTGCAAAGGAAGAAGCAGCGCTAGTTGCCCCATCTACACAATCAATCCCATCCAGCCGACTCGGGCTTCAGAGCGTTTACTTCGTATTTTGTTTGGTTCCAGAAGCATTATCGGGTGAACCCTGGGTGAGCTCCAGGCGACGCCTTACCTGCTCATCGACTGCCAATTGCTGGACGAGTGCATTCCTCTTTATATCATTAGGTACTAACTAATTAGTCTCTGTTTTCCCAAGTAAGCTCTGTTCAGTCAGAGCTCTATTTGAAGGCCTCTCTTATCGGACCAGCTTCTTTTCCGCTCTCCTCCCCTGTCATATTCGCGAACTTGCCGTCGATCAATCTTTCAATCAAAAGTGCTTGATTAATCCATCCTCTTCTTCCCAGTTTTACATCATCTTTGTTCTTCCTATCTTTCTCAGGCTTATCTTCACGATTCGCGACCCCAAAATGAGTACTCCTACTCTCATCAACCTGCCCCCTCCTCCGTCTGACCCTGTCACACCATCAGACATGGGACCGTAAGACCTCCGATTCCCGTCTTTCTTATTTTGGCTGCAAACTCCTGCAGGGCTTTTTTTGCATTCATCCAATTCATGCGATCGTGGCAACAGTTTGACTGACAAGGGTATGATGATCCAGAGGCACTCCCAACTCTGGCACAACTTCGCTGTCCGCTTTGTCGACGACGGCGATTAAAGATGGCCATCAGGGTCAGCCTCATCCGTACAGTCGTCACGCGCATCATTCATCCTCTGCGTCCATGTCCTCGACTACGACTCTTGATGCGGAGCGAGCCGATCGCATCTCCCGGTTGGCGGGGTTGGAACGTGTAGCTACTGCTCGAGCTGGTGGCCAGCTGCAACCCGCTTCCGCTCTCCCTGCAGCACATATTTCTGGTTACTTCGACAGCCACCCTGCTATCAAAGAGAGGAGCACGGTGGGCAGCGCCAGCGCCACAGGCAGTGTTGGGGGTCGCACTACATGGGCCAGCGGTAGCGATGCGTTCGAAGCGGACAAGATGAGCGAGGATGTGGATGATGGAGTCTCCAGCGCGGGCAATATCAGCGATGAAGGCGATGCCAGTCTGGTTGGTTTTGGAGAAGGCGCCAGCAGTACCATCAGTGGACCGACGTCAACCCACCCTGGCCTGAATCGACTGTCGTCTGGGGGTCGTACAAGCTCACTGGGAAGTCCGACTATGAACAGAGCTAATCCCGTCCCTTCGTGCGTGCAGAGAGCTAGTGATAGCCCGATGATGCCATCCTCACCGTCCCCTGCTGGGTCCAATACGCCAGAGCCGATGGCTAATGACGCTCGGATGGTAGATGGGATGACTTATGATCCGGATGTGATTGACACTACCGTGAGAACCCCGCGACTCGTCACCCCACACGATAGAAGCCCCGACTCGATGGGATCCGGCCCATCTGGGCGTGGCTTCCATGATTTGCGCGATGATCAGGGCCTGATCAGATAAGCGATGGTGCATATGACTTGGTCAATGGTCAAGATGTGATGATTCGAAATGTAATTCTATGGAACAAAAAAAGTAAGGTTATGATAGGGAGGCGTCATCGAGAAGGCTCCTGAAAGGTTTGGCATGCGCGCCATATACTCCATGTGATTTTAGGCCGCATTGGGTTTTCGATTTGTCTTTACTATTCCCTGCGTCGATACTTGTGCTCTAGTAACTTCTTTCACATGCAATGGGAATTATTCTACAGCTGAATGAGATCTAAACCATGATATTCGTGGGATAAGATACGATTTCGATTCCAAGACTTTGTATTATCCTTTTGTCATATTTGCTCGCTTTCTTTCGACAACTACAGTTGAGTGATGCCTCGTGAGTCGTGTTCAGAGCGAGTGGCGAAGTTGTGTAACGTACAGTACAAGAAGAGTAAATCCGAAGCACGTTGAAGAGTCACCTCGGGATAAAAAATAAAGAAAAGAAAGTTGAACCTAGAGCAAGCTAATAGAAGTGAATAACAATAACAATAATTATCATAATAATACAAACTGTAATGAAAGAGGGGTTGTTTCAGTGAGACTCTGCTGCCATCCGCAGTGACGGCATTGCCCCGAAAGTACAGTACAGTACAGTACCTGCCGGCCTGGACACTCCGCAACTCCCAAAATTTTCCTGCCTTCTTGCTTCTGCTTCTGCTTCTTCCTCTTCTTCCTCCCACCTCTCTCTTCCTAACCCCTCTCCCCCCTTCGCGCTTCCTCGCCCTACAGTCTACCTGTCCCCTTTCATTGCTGGCATTGACTTGTCAAGCTCGGAAGTTTGCAGGACTGGAGACCCGACAAGTTCTTCTCTCGCCAAGCTTAGCTGTGAATCAACTGTTCCTTTGTGTGATCTGCTGCGTCAGACAACAAAAAGCTCGCCACGCATCGCCGCGACAACGAAACAAACCATCGAAACCACGCCTCTGCCTTGGATACCCCTCCGGAATTCCATTCAGATCCCCTAGTGGATTTTCTAGTCATCCGTCGGTTACCCCAGGAGTCCGATCTCCAGCCGATCTGTTGGAAGACATATTGGAAACATTGCGCCTTTCTCTTCTGCCCTGGTTTTGAATAAAAATGGGAGCTTTTACACAGCTTGCTTGTGGGTCCAGTTTCCCTTTCCCCCTTGTTGCCCTGCGACATTCTGGTGTCGAACCGCTTCCCCGCCATCCGTCGAATAATCATGCGACCGAATTTCGGTTCTTCGAGTACACTGTGCTAACCCGCCACAGTCCGAACGCTCAAAGGAATCGGTATCTTGGATGCCGCTCCTAACTATGAGCCTCTGTCGGGGTTTGTGAGGTAAGAGAACTCCCAAGTCCCTATGTGAATGTACAACATGCTGATTTGTGTTTCGGCCTTTACAGACCTGAGGGCAACCTCCGTTGTAGCGCTTATTCTCCATGCGGCCGATACTTTGCGTGGGCATCGCCCGAGAGGTACCATCATCACTCCGACGTTTTCTTTCTACAAGGCAACCTTTTGACTGTCGTGCAGGGTAACCATCGTTGATCCCTCCGTCGGAAATGTCGTCACTACCCTCCCGGCGGAAAATGTCTTCGAGCTGGGATTCTCGCCGCTCGGCACCTATGCGATCACCTGGCAACGTCCGACCAAGGATGAGAAGGGCGACGCAGTGAAGAACCTCAAGGTCTGGCGTGTGGTTGAGAATTCGCAGGACGGCGATGAAGACGCGCACACGATCGTGGGTAGTTTCGTCCAGAAGTCGCAAACAGGCTGGAACCTGCAATACACGGCCGACGAACGACTCTGCGCCCGTGTCGTCACCAACGAGGTCCAATTCTACCAGAGTGACAACCTGTCTACGGTGTGGAATAAGTTGCGCGTGGACGGTGTGACTGATTTTGCGCTCTCGCCCGGGAAGACTCATTCGATTGCTGCTTTCATCCCCGAGCGCAAGGGACAACCGGCCGCCGTCAAGGTGTTTGTTGTGCCTCAGTTCGGATCGCCAGTGTCCCAGAAGAGTTTCTTCAAGGGCGACAAGGTTCAGCTGAAGTGGAACGCCTCGGGCACCACCTTGATTGTGCTTGCCCAGACCGAGGTTGACAAGACTGGGAAGAGTTACTATGGAGAGACTACCATGTATCTGCTCAGCGCCAGTGGTGGCTTTGATTCCCGAATCGATCTCGGTACGTCCTCAAGTATGATCCTTAGCCTGCTGCAACACATGCACTGACACATCCATCAGACAAGGAAGGGCCCATCCACGACGTGAGCTGGAACCCCAACTCGAAAGAGTTTGGAGTGGTTTATGGTTACATGCCCGCCAAGACGACCATTTTCAACCTCCGTGGTGTGCCAAAGCACACGTTCCCCCTGGGACCTCGCAATACCATTTTGTTTTCGCCTCATGGTCGCTTCGTCTTGGTTGCTGGTTTCGGTAACTTGGCTGGTCAGATGGACATCTACGACCTCGACAAGGACTATACCAAGATCGCGACCGTGGAAGCTTCCAACTCCAGTGTCTGTGAATGGTCTCCTGACGGGAAGCACATCTTGACTGCCACCACGAGCCCCCGCCTGAGAGTGGACAACGGCCTCCGGATCTGGCATGTGAGCGGTCAATTGATGTATAATGAAGACATGAACGAACTCTACGACGTTCGCTGGAGGCCTCAGAGCATCGACCAGCACCCACTTGGCGATCCCCTCACCCCCGTGCCTATCCCTCACGCCTCGGCTGTTGCTTATCTGGCCACGAGGAAGGCTCCCGCGAAGCCTGCAGGTGCGTATCGTCCACCAGGAGCTCGTGGCCAGGCCACCCCATCGGCTTTCAAGAGAGAAGACCAGGGCGGTGCCGCTTACGTTCGGGATGGAGCGTCTTCCGTGGGCACCAGTACTCTGAACGGGTTCGGCAAGCCTCGGAGACGCGAGGTCCCCGGCGCCGAGCCTGTTGAGGAATACCTTCCTCCTGGAGCCGCTCCCGGAGGTGGTGTTGCTCTGCCACCGGGTGCCGACCAACAAGAAAAGCTCTCCCGGTCTGCCGCGAAGAACAAGAAGAAGCGCGAGGCGAAGAAGGCCAAGGACGGTACGGACAAGAACGGCGACGGAGAGCTCGCAGCACCGAATGCTGGACCGCCCGCGCGTAGCCCGGATCGTCGTGGCGAGAAGGGTCATGAGCGTAGCCGCTCCAAGGGCAACAACCTCGATGGACACCGCAAGAACGGCAACGTCAACGGCGCTGCTAACAAGGGCACCGCCAAGCCTGCTGCTGCCCAGCCTGCGGATGATGCTGCTCCTGCGGCGGCTGCCGGTGTCAATGCCACCGCCCAGGACAAGAAAATCCGTGGTCTGTTGAAGAAGATGCGCGCCATCGACGAGTTAAAGATGCGCTTGGCATCCGGCGAGAAGCTCGAAGACACGCAGATGAAGAAGATCCACACGGAGGAATCGGTGCGCAAGGAGCTGGAGTCCTTGGGATACAACGGATAAACAGTGCACAATTGGAGTCAGGCGTGGTGAATGTATCCTTGGCGAACCCTTAGCGTGTACATGGAAAGGGGGGAGTTTATGTGTATCTTGAGGTACTATCTATAGCTTGGAGACGGAAGTCAAAAAACATAGTTCCCATATAGATGAGATTAGGGGTAGAAATCTACGACCACGAGTAGGTGCCGTGGAACATCCGATATACATGATGAATTCATCACATCGTCAGGTAGTCCCGGTCTCCATTTCGATATCAAAACCGATCCTCGATGCCTAATTTCTCCTCCACCGTCTTCCTCTCCCTCGTCACCTCCCACCACCACCGATGCGTCTCGTCCGACCCGTGCTCATGCCACGGCTTCCTGGCGAAAATATAATGCACGTTTTTCACTTGCTCGTCCCGCCAGATCTGCGCATGCACGGTCTCCCACCGCAGCGTCTTCAGCGCATTGTAGACGTACGGCAATGGCACCCATCGACGGGCGAACGTGTCGGAGAGGAGCTCTTGGTCCGGGAAATCGTACGATTGGGTCCTTGTGGGGTCGTCGAGGGTTTGTTGGATCTGCGTCCACGTGTTGCGGGATGGGTTGATGACGAGGAGCCCGCTGTTGAGCATGGCGACGCCGGCGGTGCTGGGGGCGGCGCTGGTTTGCGCTTGGGCCGGTATGGGGTGCTGGGCGGTGTAGGCGCAGTTGCTGGGTTTCCTGGATCATTTTGTCAGTGCCCTATGTTATACACAGATATAGGTATGGTACCGAGGACGAATAAATCCATACCAATGCGGGGGATAATGCGTCTTGCTCAACGGATTACACGCGCACGCATGACACGCCGCAAATACCCGGTCGCCCTCGTCCAGCTTTATCTCCATCAGCTCGTCCATGTTCTTGCGCACCAGCATGTCTCCGTCCAGCAGGACGATGCGCTCGTATTCCTCCAAGGAAAAAGCAACGAGCTTCGTCCACGTGTCGTTGAACCGGGCGTCATCTTCGTACACGCGGCCGCCCGCCGGCGCGATGGACGGGACGAGTCGGTGGGCGATGCCGCGCGATCGCAGCGCTGCGAGGCCCTCGGATGGGAAGGTGGAGGTGTACAGGGCGACGAAGGGGTAGGCGGATTGCACGGCTTCGAGCGAGTAGCAGAGGGTGAGCAGGCCGGGGAGGTAGTCGAGGTTGGTGATGAGGGAGGCCCAAATACTGTTCGGGTTGAATCGAGTCATTTTGGATTGTGCCCCTCTATTTGCTCTTATATCAAATTATTAATTCATTCATCTCCATGTCTACTTTAGTACTTGTCAACGATTTTCCCCTGGCTACGCTGGATCGAGTTAGATTCCCTTGGGATCGAATAAACGAGCAAATGGCCGCGATCCAAGGCGATCCTGGATCCGCTTTTACGTTGGTTGTCTCCGATTCTTATCTCCGGGGAACTGTGGAGTACTCAGTACATACTACATACTGTACTTGTAGTAAGAAGAAATCTACGTATGTCCCACCCACTGCCCTTCGTACACTACTACACCATATCCGCCGAGTCTGGCTGACCATCAACCTGCCTGATACCGCCAAAGATGTAGAAAACGTCCAGTACCGGGCATGCAGCGAGGCATCCATGTACATAATCCGACAGATCAGTGGCAACACAAGCAGGAAAAAAACAGCCACGAGACCCAGACCAGCGGAGATATGGTGCTCTGACAATTCGCATAGTAGATTTGTCAGAGGTGAAGGGCCAGGTTTCCCAAGGGTGGGGAAAGCTCGAAACCTGCTAGAGGCCGGCTTGATTCCAATTGATATATCGCGCCCGATACAGAGCTTATTCTTCCATGACGGAAGAATTTCAAGGCATGGACCTCGCCTTGCGCTCCACCTTGCGTCGCGAAAAAGAGAAGTCGGAAGTCCAGTCGCATGAACGAGATACGTAAAAGAACAAAAGAAAGAACAGAAGAACATTGGGTATCTCTAGTAAATTTGAGAGTGGATCTATCTCACTTTGATGGTAGCGTGTCAAACAATCAGGCCCAGATGCGAGCTCTCTTGATGGGGCTTGCGAGTCGGAGCGACCGGTTTGCATCGGCCATGCCACTCAGCACTCGATCCATGCCGTTCACATCGAGCTCTCCTCTCTGCAACATCATCTGGTCGGTTTCAAAAGACGACGTCTCGGACATAAGTGACGCGGAGCGGAACTCGGTCTCCGGTTCTACAAGCCGCGGCGCCAAAACGACGATGCGACGTTCGGTAGCCACGAGAATGTCATACTCTCGATGTTGGGTGTTCCGGCTTCGGCGAGCTGCTGCAGGGAGATGGCTGATGCCCTGGAACTTCTCTCCCATGAGAACCACGTCTGGAATGGGGGATACCTTGCAGCGATTCGAAATGTCAAAGGTGCCTGTGGCCTTGAGGGCATTCCGCCAGAGTGACAATAAGCTCGGAATGGTTGCGCTCTGATCACCGTGTCGGAACAGAATGGACTCGTCGGGCAACGCATCCTTCGACGAGTTGGTTTGGAACACGGAGACCTCTCCGCTCAAGGACGGGCTGGGCTGGCCCGACAACCCCTTCAGCAGCCCATCTTCCCGGATACGCTTCGTCGAGGGCGTCATGGGCGCGAACTTCGGCCGTTGCTCCACGGGCGGACTGCCTTCGGAAGGTTTGCTTGGCAGTGTACTTAGGATGCGACCACTGACGGAGAAAGCAGTCAGGGAGCCACCAGTCACTCCCTGCACGCCGGACTGACGGTGAAGGAGTCCTTTGGGGCTTCCGGGACCTGCACCTTCGATATCCCAAACTCCCCACTCGCCATCCGCCAGGAGGACCATGACAGCTCTGCCGCCGAGGACCCACTCGGCATCAACGATAGTCTTGCGACGCACAAGTCCGGTCGGAGACGGTTCGAATCCAGGGTAGAGCGTTATGAGCCATTTCCCCTCCGGTTCCGCGGGCTCCACGTCGCCTTTTGCACTCGTTGCCCGTCGCGAGGCTTTCGATGGCTTCATGGAGAGACATGAATAGACCTTGACGCAGCCACTGTGGAACGACACGAGTAGAGTGGAGTGACGTGGTGAAGGATAAGAAGACGGATTGAAGGAAATGCTCTGAGCAGGCGCTGGCAAATAACAGCGTTGGATAGGCTGAATGTCATCTTCAGAGAGGAAGTAGTCTGTCTCGTTGCCCGTAACTTGTTCGAAGATCGGGATGCGATACACCAAGAGCTTGCCAGATGCCTCCGTCGAGTGCGTGGCAACGAGCAAGTCCCACCTATCGCTGCCAGAACTTCCGTCGGTGCCTTGCTTTTGGGATGCACTTCGGCTACGTGATTTTCCAAATTCCTGATTCTCTTCTTCTTCCTCACAAGTGAATGTGATCGAGACTCCTCTGGGAATCTCTTGGTGGGAGTAAAATCCGCCGATCGAGACGGTTTGAATTCCCCAGGAGGACGGATCTGTTTGCTCGGGGTGTGGAGGGGCCAAGGGCACAGTCACCACTCGGGTGGAGTAGTCTGCGCAGACCGCAGAAACAACGATCATCTTAGCCAGGATTGGTGGGAAAGGATCGAGCGGAGAGCGCGCCGTCTCGGGGAGCATGCATGGCACTGCCAGATCCAGAACTCTGCTGCCCAGCGGTATATCGATCTGACGGAGGATGTCTTCAAAGGGATAAGCAGGGTCAACTTCTGTCTCCTCCGCCTGGAATTCATAACGCGGTCGTTCATCCTTTGGTGGTTCTGGAGTGCGTTCCTCCTCATCGGAATCAATGATCATGATGGCATCGTCGTTGGCGCCATTCGCTTTTTCTTTTGGTTTCTCTTCTTTCTGAACCGGCAGCTTCCGCTGACCAAACTGTTTCCCACCTCTCCAGACCACTTTCAATCCATTTCCATAGCCGTAGATGATGATCGAAGAGCCGTTCGGGGCGAGGACGGGGTAGCCTCTGGCAGCATGGACGCGGTGGGGAAGCTCGTAGCTAGAAATGTATTCGGTGAGTGACAGAGCTTTCTGAGTAAGACAGCAGAGAATTCTTTAATACCTGAGCTGTAGCCCATCATTCCGCTGCCTAACCAAGGGTCGAACAGGGAACGACGGCATTGCGCCGGGTGGTGGCGAGGTGAGTTGGACGATGGTCGAGGCGAAATGGCAAGAATTCCACCTTGGTTGTGACCACCAGCGCAATGCACTTGCAACAAGAAAAATACGAACCGAGTAATCTCGTATTATCTTTAAATCAAGGTGATGATGATTTATCGTAGGGTGGAGGAAGAGGAGGAAGAAGAAGAGGAGGGAAGAAGAAGAAGAAGGAGAAGTGACGGAGGAGGAAGGAAGTTGTTGTGGTCGAGAAATAGGAAAGAGTCAACAGTCAACTCCAAAAGAGAAACCCGCGTTTACTGCGCGTCTCTCCTCCACAGCTCTTTAACCAAAACACACCGAGAGTGCTTGACAAGCACTCCTTTCGCTCTGAAATTTGTCCAGGATTTACAATGGACATGAACCAGTCTCTGGCTCCCATTGCCAGAAATATTAATTAAGAATGGCAACGGTCCGGTCCCTTGGCCTCCACGAGCCCGCGGGCATTTCTTTTCTCGTCGCAGAAAACCTACTTCCTCCAGATCCCTCCCAAGACCTATATACATGGAAGACAAGTGTTGACGAAAGTTTGGACGGACCCATCGATGATGAGATTGTTTACACCAAGACCTGCGTGGTCTGGTCAAGAGGTGGAGTCGTGAAGAGGGTATTCCGGCTTGACCTGGAAAAGGAGGAGATTCGACATGCTCTCTTTACATATTTTGCAGCGACAAAGATCAAGAGGTCAGATAATCATGGTGCTCCGGAGCGTATCGGAGACAAATCGAAGACATCCAGAGAGGCGGGCCAGAGTCGGGATTCGCAAACGAAGCTATCCATATTAAATTGGCCGGGAGATGTGACAGGATCAGATAATACACAAGCCGTCAAGGGACTCTCGAGAGCGTTGGTCGTGGTCCTGAAGTCGCAGGCACACATCTTCTTCTTGTCAGGGAACAGCCATGTCATTCCGCTGCCATTCGAGGTCGACTCGGTGTTCGCTACTCCGCGAGGACTTCTCTTCCAAAGGAAAATCCAAGATGAAGACATCACCATCCATTCAATGGCACCTCCAAACTCCTTTATGTCATCACTGCCTCTTCACGCAGATCTGCGCGCCTCTCAGTCTCTGGAAATGCCGACTGGCAAAACCAAACGACCATCGTTAACCGTGTCCCCGGCCCAGGGGTCTGCGGGGCGGTGCCTAAAGCGTAGTAAAGATGCTCAAGATCTTCCGAGAGTATTCTCTCTTATGGATCCTCATTCCGAGATGGGTCTGGTCGTGACCGCCCAGAGTTCTCGTTGGATGCATAGTGGCAGCAGACCGTCCGGATTCGATGCTCTGGATCCCGCCGACGAGATCATATATGTGTCTCCAAAGGACGAGCTGTCGACATCCACTCGTGCTCTAGCTCGAGGACCATTGATACTCGTTGTGACCTTCAACACCAGCACCGGTTTCTACACAATCTGGACAGCGCGATACAGAGACGATGAAGCAGGACCCTCGTCCAAGAAGAAGCGGAGACGAGATACAGGAGGTGCGCGATCAAAAAGGCGAAGTTCACATTTCGGAATGGCAACAGGTGCGACAACCCCTGGCGCTCGCCCGTCTGCTACGAGAGAGAGCTTTGGACCCAGAAGCGACAATTGGAATGTCTCAGGGCTGTCCCAATCGCAAACACGTTCCGAGGGAGGACCAAACGAGGAAGATGATCTAGCCTCCAAGATTGGTCAAGATTTCGGAGACATCGGCGTTCCCTTGAAAACCTCAAGACGTGTAAGCTCTTTGCTTGCTCGAGCAGACCTTGCAAGCAGCCAGGATAGAATCACGTTTTCGGACCTTGCCACGGGAAACCAGACGGCCCCGGTACCCCATGGCGGAGCAAGACAGTCGATGGGCGGTGCCAGTCACCGTGGTAGCTTTGGATTCAATCCCAGAGGCTCTCTACCTCCTGGGACCGGTTCTGTTCATAGCACCACTAGCACCTTTGTCGATGCCCCGGTCGACAGGCTTCTCGAAGAACTCAACAACGAGAACCTATTTGAGGGCTTCGAAAACATGGATCTTAAAGAATCCACATCGGGCCTTCCGGAGGAGATTCTGCTCTGTCGAGTTGAAACCTTCTCGTCAAAGCTCAGTGGTGGGTTTCCAACCCCAGTGAAATCGAAACCCTCGAGACGACTGAGCATATGCACTCTCTGTTCCTCCGACTGCGAATCTGTATCGAACGGAGACTCGGCTGCTCTGGCCGTCTGCATTGTGGATCGGGATGCAAGGTCAATGACGATCGTCAATTTGAAAGCGGACAGAGTTGCACTTCCAAAGAAGGACAAGCCAACCTCCCTCAAGGCCAAAAAAGGAAGCACGCCAGATGAACGGTCTCTTCTAGTCCATGCCACTGGAATCCAACAGTATCCGAATGTATTGGACGCCTGTAGGGTCGTTGATGGCGAAATCTCAAGAATCATGGCATTGAGCATGACGGATGACGAGCAACGCGAACTGTCCTTGCAGTCCCCATGGTGCAGTGCGGTTGATGTCGAAGTGCCTCCCCAACTCATGCTATACGAGCCTTACGGCATATTTCCCTCTACGCCTGCCAATCGCCCGAGAGATAGCGGTGTGAACCGCATCATGACCGATTCACCTCTGGCGATGAGTGGATTGGATCATTCAACGGTGCGAGGAAAGTTTGACGTGGTGGACTCCCAGAAGAGGAGACACAGACTGCAGGTTCGAATGGAGCCAAGCAACGAGCTGGTCAAGAAGATCCTCAAAGTCTGCAAATTCGCTCTCCGGGGGACGGACCGAGCAGGCGACGGCTTACTTGTGGGGTGGTGGGAAGTCATGAAATGGCTTCGTGCTCGAGAGGATAGTGAGAACGACCTAGAATGGACCGCCATGATCATTGTCTTGTTTGCTATGGCGCTGCCATTTATTGACGACTCGCAAACCCAGGCACCGGTCAAACAGACCCGTAGGAAGAGAGGCCTTTTGAGATCGAGCAGTGGCAGCTACGTCGACTCGGAAAGCTGGGAAGCGATGCTCGACCAAGAATCAGGATCTGCCGGTGTCGCTGCCCCGTGGATGATGAGCAGCTCATGGGGCTGGATCATCGAGCAGGATGCCAACGTTGATGGCGCATCGCAGCACGGTCGAAGAGCATCCAGGCCAGAACTCTTCGATGAAAACTGGTCGACATTCCGCGGAAACTCGTACCTACTCCGGTGCGTGGCACTGGCTCGTGATTTCTTGTCGAGTCCTCAAGGCGCTGCAGCGTCAGGACCAGAAGGATATCTTTCCACGGCAACCTCACAAAATCCAAACACACAACGGACTGCCTTGTGCACTATCTTAGTCGGGCTACATCTTCTTCGCGAAGAGCAGAAGCTTTCCATATTCGAGGCGGAGCAGTCGCATAAGCCCTTGGGTCTCCTCGCTCCTCTGCTGGCCCAGATTGGCAGATGGCTGGGATGGAAATCCTGGACTTGGGCGCATGATGCTTACTACGGAGTCGAACTGGCTAGCATAGACCGCTGGTCATTCGAAAATACTCAGATCTCATCTCTTGACGTGCCGCCTGAACCTTTTCCGCCTCCATCGATCTTCACCTTCTTGGAGCAAGCATGGCGTCAACCCTCATCGCCATTTTTTAGTTTGCTTGACCTTGTGGCTGCATCGGACCGTACTCCCAGAACAGGGAGATTGTGGCAACAATGCTTTACTCTCACTCCCAGAACACTCGCTTTAAACGGGTTCCTCTCGGAAATGCACAACTATTCGACCTCGCTTGACAGAATCAAGCTCCTGCACCGTTGGGGTCTGACTCCCAACGTCATCGAGACTTTCCCCGAGGGTGTTAGTGCGCCTCTGTATGAAGCAATCATGCAATCGCAGATCAAGGCTTCCACGTCGTGGAATTCGATTCTACTGGAGCTGATCGACCGAGATGATTTGTACATGTCCATGACCGAAAGCAACGCCCATCCCTCGGCAGAACCACCGCAAGCTGCCCTATCTCACGACGCCCTGCGCGACTTCCATCATATCGGCAGGTCCTCGCTGGATATTGATAACGTCAATTCGTTCGAAATCTCCGCCGATGCCGATAGGTCCTCACTCACCAGGTTAATCTTCCGGGAAGATAAGCGCTTCTTCGAAGCAAACAAGTTGCTGAATCAATCAAAGGCACCCGTGGCGGAGTGTGTTCCGGAGCCGGACTGGTCTGACCACGATCTTTTGGAAGCTCAGAAAGAGGTCGTGCAGCTTGTCACTCTGAGAACCTTGTCGGTCCCTGCCGGACGTGCGATGATCACCTTCAGCAGTCGGTTACCGCTGCTGACGGAGAAACTCCCAATTCCCTCCTTCTCCCTACAATGTGTCATGAAGCCTTCCAATGTCACCATCAGTGCCGATCGAGCCTCGTTTAGCGAGGAGAAAGTATGCTGGGCATTTTTCCACAACGGTGTATCAACCGGCCTCGCGATATCGAAAGCCTCCAAGGGGATCGACACCTCGTGGATCCTTTTCAATAAACCTCAAGAGCTGACCAACCGACATGCTGGTTTCCTGCTGGCTCTCGGTCTGAATGGGCATCTGAAGTCGCTGGCGAAGTGGGTTGCTTTCAAGTATTTGACGCCTAAGCATACCATGACGTCCATTGGCCTTTTGCTTGGACTCTCGGCTTCTTACCTGGGCACGATGGATACCCTCATCACCAGACTGCTTTCCGTGCACGTTACGAGGATGCTGCCTGTCGGCGCTGCCGAACTCAACCTGTCTCCGTTAACTCAGACCGCTGGAATTATGGGAATCGGTCTCCTTTATTGTAACTCCCAGCATAGACGAATGAGCGAGGTCATGCTGTCGGAGATCGAGAATGTGGCTCAAGAGGAAAGTTCCGCGCCTCAGGACGATTTGCGTGACGAAGGTTACCGTCTGGCTGCTGGCTTTGCTCTCGGATTCATCAATCTGGGCAAGGGTAAGGACCTGCGAGGGATGCGAGACATGCACATAGTGGAAAGATTGTTAGCCATCGCTGTGGGAACGAAGAACGTCGACCTAGCCCATGTGCTTGATCGGGCCACCGCGGGTGCTACGATTGCGCTCACAATCATCTTCATGAAGACCAACGATGACATTGTGGCCCAGAAGATCGACATTCCAGACACCACCGTGCGCTACGATTACGTCCGTCCGGATCTTTTTCTGCTGCGAACTTTGGCTCGGCATATCATCATGTGGGACAGCATCCGACCTACTGACGAATGGTTCATCCAAAGCCTACCGAGAATCTATCGCCGCCATTATCGCTTGACAGGCGTGCGTCGCTTGAAGAGTGACGACATGCCGTTTTTCAACATCATCGCCGGTCTCTGTCTCACTCTCGGTCTTCGTTATGCCGGCTCAGCCCAAAGTCATGTTCGGGACATTCTTCTGTCGTACCTTGACCAGTTCATCCGAATTTGCAGACTCCCGGCGATAAACTACGACGGGAAGCTCGCTCGGAATTCCGTCCGCAACTGTCAGGATGTCGTCGCCCTCGCTGCAGCTACGGTGATGGCAGGTACCGGAGACCTGGCACTGTTCCGGCGTCTGCGGTCACTGCACGGCCGCGTCGACGCTGATACCCCATATGGCAGTCATATGGCTGCACACATGGCTATTGGCATGCTTTTCCTCGGCGGAGGCAGCTACACCCTCGGCAGGTCTGACCTTGCGACCGCCTCCCTCCTCTGTGCCTTCTATCCTATCTTCCCAACCACAGTCCTCGATAATAAATGCCACCTCCAAGCATTCCGCCACTTGTGGGTCCTCGCTGCAGAGCCGCGCTGCCTCGTTCCTCGAGACATCGACACTCGTCGTCCCATTTCCATTCCCATTACCGTGACCATGAAGGATGGCGCCGTCCGCAAGTCCTCGGCACCATGTCTCCTGCCCGACCTCGGCGGACTCGCAAAGGTCGAAGTGCGAAGCCCCGACTACTGGCCTCTCGTTCTCGACTTCGGTCGCAACGACAAGCTGCGTGAGAAGTTCCGCCACGGCGATCAGTCCGTCTACTTGCGGCGCAAGGCCATCTACAATCCCTCCGGGTCGTCCGTATTGGTTGCGACCATGTCTGGACTCAGCGAAGCGCAGGATATCCTCCCGTCTGCTACGAACTCCACAACAACGCCCAAAGCCATCCTCCCCGCCGCGACGCCGAATCTCCCTGCTCGTCTCGCTTCCGGACAGGGCGCCGCAGCCAATTCCGGCATGCCGTCGCAGAGCATGTGGGATTGGATCTTCGGTCTCGAGTCGTTGCAGGGTCTGGACGTCCGTGAGAAATCGCTCGTCATGCCGTCGTTCCCGGCCCGGTCTCGTCCACACGACGGTGGCCACCTCTCGTACGCACCTTGGCTGCGCACGTCGGCCGTGGACAGCAAACTGGTCCTGGAGAGCACGGTGTCGAACGTCATCAAGGCGGCTGCCGGGCAGGGGGCGGAGCCGGATGAAGTTCGCGATCGAATCTGGCAGTTGCGATTGCTGTTCAGTTGGTTCGATCGTATGCAGACGGGCAACTACGTGCAAGACGAGGGTCATGCAGAGACGGAGGATCGATCCGAGGCGACGGGACGGGCGAACGGGCTGTGGCTGCGGAAAGACTTCATCGAGGAAGCGAGATGGAAGATCTGGGGTCTTCAAATAGGGGATCATGCCAAGGACAGGCCTTGAGATTTATGGAAATGAAAGATTGTATGAAATGGCATATATTCGACTGTGTACCTGGTTAACTTGCCATATGAGTTTATGACATGAGAGATGAGCCGAGCCGCTATTAGATGAATGACAGTTTCCATGGCTGATCCATGGATGTGTTACATGATAAGCTGTGTTGTGGCTATCCTCAACGCCATCTATTGTGGTTCAAAACGAACAACATAGGATACCTTCCTACTTACTTCCCATAAAACGCCTCCTTCAAGTGATCACACATCAACGTGATCGACCTCTTCCCCTCCTTCAACACCCCGTCCATGGCCAAGAACGGGTGCGGCATCCCCTTCATAACCTGCAAATCAACCTCGACCCCGGCATCCCTCAACTTTCGTGCGTATTCCTCCCCCTCCGTCCTCAGCACGTCGAGTTCGCCCACCATAATCAACGCTTTGGGCAACTTGCTCCAGTCCCCCGTGAACAACAATGGACTTGCCTCCGGGTTATTCCAATCGTTCGGATCGGGTAGATAATGATTCCGATACCACAGCATCTTTGCGGCTGGTAAGGCGGGTGTATGTTCGTAGAGTCGGTAGGATTCATTGTTGGTGGTGTCGGCTGTGTTGTCGGTGACGGGGACGGAGAGGAGTTGCACTTTGAAGTGCACGGGAGGGCAGCGGGCGAGGGCTTTCTGGGTGATGATCAACGCGAGGTTCCCGCCTGCGGAGGAGCCGCCGGTTGCGAGGTTCTGGACGTCGATGTTTAGAATCGACGGCGCGGCGTGGATGAGCCAGAGGAGGGATTCGAGGGCGTCGTGGACGGCGGCGGGGAAGGGGTTTTCGGGCGCGAGACTGAAGCCATCGCGTTAGCATACACAATTGGATGTGAGGGAGTCAATGCAAGAGAAAAGAAGATACCGATAGTCAACCGTAACGATCACACACTTTCCCCGCGCGCACAGATTCGTGCACACCACGTTCTCCGTATTGATATCCCCCAACACCCACCCGCCACCGTGGAAATACAACATGGCGGGCCATCCTCCTGCCGGGGGATCACCTTTGGGCGTGAAGCTCCTGATCAGGATGTCTGGGCCGGTGGTCTGTTGGCGCTTGACGACGTGGTCTTTCGTTTCGCCGACTTCCAACAGCGGGCCTGCGCCTGGAATCAGGATCCCAGAAGTTCGGGAGGCGGAGACGGGTTGCAGGTGGACTTGTTGGTTATTGACGATGTGGGCGTTGTAGAAGGCGACATATTCGGGGTCGAGCTGGGGAAGGATGGAGGGGTGGAGGGGGTAGGGTGGTTGTTCGTGGGAGGAGATGGACATGGTGGGATGAGATGTATAGATCTATGGGATTGTGGATGAAGTATCTACTGGAGATAATCGAGAGAAGAAGAGTAGGTGGAATCACAAGGAAGAAGACGATGGATGAGTCAAGTGGTAGATACCTAATCGGGAATACGTGACTGTTCTAGGTATAGAGTGCCATTCCTGTTGCATTCCTCAGCTCCTTCCTTGTTGACTTACTCTGTTTTCGGCTATTGATACCCCCACGCCGGTTATCGATAAGCATCGCGAGTCATCCCACTCTCGTGCGGGGGTCACATTCGACAGTACGCGTGTAGTAGCATATAAAGAGTACTCCGTAATCTCCGCTAGGCAGCGATATTAGCCAGGAAAACTGGCGGTGGACGAGATGCGGAGACAACAGATAAGGATTGGGCATCACAGTGGACATAAGCGGGGAAAGGAAGCAAGGAGAAGAAAGAGCAAGCTACAGTACTAAGTAAGAAACTACGATTGGACCAAAGTAAACGTATCAGGAAGCTGCAACCTACCTAGATATGCACCTTCCATTAGAGTGGTTAGTTACGTGACGTTACGTCGCAATTGATTCCTCCCCTTTTTTTCTTCTCTTGCTTCCCATTCTCTTCAACCTCCCTTCAGTTCTACTGGAATCCAAAGATCCCTCAAGAATCCCTCCAGAAATGTCCGCCAAAATCCCCGTCCTGACCGAAAAAGCCCCCAAGCCCCTCCCCGGCATCTACTCGCAGGCCATCATCGCCAATGGCGTCGTCTACTGCTCCGGCGCCGTCGCCATGGACCCGGTGACGATGAAGCTGGTCGAGGGGGATATCAAAGCCAGAACCGTACGTTACTACTGCCGGGGAAGCAACACGGATGGAGTGCTCACGAGTTTCTGGCCCACAGCACCAATGCATCAAAAACCTCACCAACGTCCTCGAAGCGGCAGGCACCACCATCGACAAAGTGGTCAAGGTGAATGTCTTCTTGGCGAACATGGACGATTTCGCCGAGATGAATTCGGTGTACACGCAGTACTGGGGGGATATGAAGCCTTGCCGGACGTATGTCGTTCTTCCTTGATTCATCTCGGATTTACTGACTCGCCTATGACTAGTTGCGTCGCTGTCAAGACCTTGCCGCTGAATACAGACGTGGAAATTGAATGCATTGCCGTTTTGTAAAGGGACGGTTATATATTATCAATAAATACAGTCCGTGGAACGGGAATCTCCAGGAAGGAATCCACGCTCAATCCTGAAAATCTTCGGAGTAGCCAATTTGGATCTCGTGTGCTCAAGTACTATGTCAACAAAGAACAAGTATCACACCTTGCGTGGTAACAACTCCACTCAAACGGAAACACAAAATCATCGGCCTGGCATTCTGGAGAAAGACCTCTAAGCTAAAACACCCTTGCCATTCGCCTTCATTTCATCCCCGTGCATCACCATACCGTAGTAGCCAGAATCGTTGAATCTTCCGAAAGAATTCCATCTCCTATTTGACAGTATGGGCACATTGGAACCAGTAGACAACTACTTGCGAGTAGAAGGACACAACTCAAATATTCCAGGCAATATGCAGGTCAAAACAAAGCAACACGAAGGGAACACTGATTCCTATCGCTGCCTGCAGCCGACGCCATAATTCACGCCCACAAACACCGTGAAGAAAAAACACAAATCCTAGCAACGGTCTTCAACATCGCCAGACACAAATCTATTGCTTCATCAACATTTCATGTGCCCCATAAGGCAACATATGAGGCGGCTGCGGTACAGCCGGGGCCAGTTCTACCATCCCATATTGCGTGGACATGAGCCTACCTCCACGACTTCCAGGGCCGCCACCACGATGACCACCGCGGCCGCGCCCTTCATGGGCTGTAGCTCCTGCCCGTTCGTGTTCCTTGTTTCCTTCCAACGATTGCCGAGCCTTGGCCCCGCGTGGCCGTCGATTGACGTTCCCACCGCGCGAGCCCGGTCCTCGGAGTGGTAGACCGGTCTCCTGAGAGATAGGAATAGCTGAAGTGATGGGAACGTGGTGTGTGACACCACGTCCGCGCCCACTTCCTCGGCCTCGACCGCGACCACGTTTGATTGTACCGTCAGCCCTGCAGATGAAACCTGGTCAGCAAGTCCGGGGAACTCGGACAGAACGAAGGTTGCATACCTCTCTACTTGGACCTTTTCACCCTCGGGCACAAGCGGTCCACTGTAAACGAAGAAACCATCCTTGCTGGCCGCTGCCTGCTCCTGCCAGGCCATTTCGCTGTCATCCACAAAAGGGTCATCACGGTCGTAATCCTCCACCTTCTTCTTGCGACGCTTCTTCTTTCCATCGGCCCCATCCGTAGTCGCTCCATTGGTGCTTGCCGCGGGGCCCATGCCTCCCATCGAGACGTCGCCGTCCATGTCACTGTCGCGGTCGACGTCGAGACTGAGATCTTCATCAGCACTCTCTCCGGCCGAAAATCCTTTCGCTCCCTTCTCGTTCTTCTCCAAGGCCGCCCCCGCGGCAGCCACGCGAGCTAGTCGCTCACGGTGCGCTGCCAGTCGAGGATGCAGTGCAGCAAACCCATACTGCTCCTCCGCCAGGCGAGCAAAATTGACAATCTTATTGCTTGTGCCCTGAAGGGGAATGTGCAAGATGATATTCGGAGCGCTCCGCGACGAGTCCGAACCATTGGCGCTGCCGTCCACACCGAATAATGCGTTGGAGATCAGCCCGGAGCCCTGTGGCAGGGAAGGAGTCTCCTTGGCCGCCCGTGGAGGTTTGGGCGATGGCGCGTTCGATGGAGGCGCCGTCGAGGTTCCCTTCTCTTTCCTGGCAGCAGCGGACGGTTTGGTTGTGGCCGATTGCGGCTTTGTCTGGTCCGCATCCACTTCCATGGCAACCGGCGGGGACCGAGGCGGAGCCTGTTGAGGTTTTTGAACTGGTGGTTCCGGCTGGGGTGGATGAGAGTTGGGTTGCGCTGGCTGAGACTGCACTGGTGGCTCTTGCTGCTGGTCCCGTTGCAGTTGCGGCTGGTAGATTGGCGGGTGCGAATAGGAAGGTGACTGTTTCTGCGGAGAAGGAACGGTCGCTCCGTGAGCGGGAGAAGGAGGTAACGGCGACGGAGCTAGGGAGGGATGGGAAGCTGCCGCTTGAACTGCAGGGGCGGCCGGAGAGATGTTTCCGGGCGAGGATCGAGGGATCGGTGAATAGACCGACTGCGGAACCTGTTGCGGCAGTTGAGCGGGCGGCGCAGGCGCTGGAGGGTCGATGATGCTGGAGATAGCAGGCGAGGCACTTGCTCGGAAGGTGGTGCGAGGAGAGATATTATGCGCCGGTGGACTGAAGGAGTGGGGCGTATTGGACGAGGAAGGCGCTGGCGCCGGGGCCGGCGCAGCATTGTCAAAGGCTGACCGTATAGGATCATAATTCTGTCCACTGGTCCTCGGTGCAGGGGGTGGGGGTGGAGGAGCTTGCGACGGCGGAGGTTGCGATTGTGGCCGCGGAGGTGCAAAGGGCTGCGAAAGATAGGACGCAGGAGCTGGGGCAGGTGGTTGCTGCTGTTGGTGACCGAACGAAGGAGGTGAGTGCTGCTGATGCTGTGGTGGAGGTGGTTGATGTTGATGGTGATGGAGCGGCGGAGAGGGGTGGGCAGGGTTCTGGGAAGCGACAGGCGCTGCGGGGAGGGATACCGAGCCCGGATTGCTAGCAGTAGCAGCGTTGGTCTGGGGAGTCTGGGGCGCCGAACCACCAGGAGTTGTTGTAGAATCGTTCGGGGTGTCTGTGCCTGGCTGGGACTCCTCCAGCTTGGGCTTCTTGCGCGAGGCGGATGGAGTCGAGGCGGTGGACTTCTCGCGGGGACGACGACTGCTACGCGACTTGGTATCCTTCTCCTTCTCCTTCTCCTTCTCCTTTGGATCCTTGTCTTTCTTCTTGACCTCCTTGGGCTTTTCTTTTTCTTTTTCTTTTTCCTTTTGTTCCTCCTTCACCTCCGGTTCGTCCTTCTTGCGGCGGGATCGTCGCGTGGTGTTTGAGGCTGGAGTGCCGGCGGTGGCTGAAGCGCGCCGGGCTCGGGTGTCTCTGCCTTCGGGTCTAGGCGCCTCTGCAGTATCGGTTGGTTGGTCGCGATCCTCTGCGGCTGGCGACGATGGCGACTGCTCCTCCTCCTCTGCAACCCAAACACCTTCGGGCGCATCTGTCGACATGATTGCAGGATTTGGTTCACTGCATTCACTGATAACACAATCCGGATGCGTCACCGATGAACACTAGCTCCAACCCTATGCGAATGCAAGGCAACAGATGTAGATCTACGACGCAGTTGGGGAACGAGAGGAATCAATCACAGCCAGAGGGAGGCTTCAAAGGCTTGACCTTGAATAAACGCGTCGTGATGATTCTGCCAGATATGGAATGGCGTCGGCGATGGTCAATCCCCGCAGACAAGTGTCGGGGTTGGTTGGCGATAGAAGGATGCGGAGATGGCAAAAATCAAAATCGTTGACGTAAAGGAAGATAGAGACAAACGGAGAAATATCGAAATGAAAAATGGGAGTTGTGGCGGACAAGATGGGCGGTTGAAGTTTACAACACCAACACTCGGACGCGGATGGGGAAAACGGGCCAGGTTGAGATGATCAATGGGAATCAGGATTTCCCGTAAGAGTGGCGGGCATTAATAAACGGGAATGGCGGCAGGAAAAAAGAAAAACCAAAAGTTAGGACTGCCAAGAGAAGGCAGAGAAGTAGATGCGACCCGCAGGGAACAAGAAACCCGATCGCAGCGGAATCAAGGATGAGGAGAAGGTGGAAAAAAGAAAGAGAAGAGAAGAAGAATGCAAGAAAAGAAGAGAAATCAGCAGGGAAAGACTGGAAAGAAAAAGGGGGATGTCGTTGACGAAGGTCCGATGATCATTTGGAAACTGGACAGACAATCAATCAAGCGCAGGGGCAAAAGAAAATCCAATTCGCATGCAGAAAAAACCTTAAAAAGAAATAGCAGGAAGACGCAGAAAGACAGCCAGAGAGAGAGTCCCATTGATAGCTTGTAGCTGCCGGACCCGCGTCTAGGAGGATTCATAAAGAGTAGTACGGCAGGACACCGTGAGCCAATATGCACCAGCTATCTCACGTATGGGATCAACGGTATATTCTCGATGTATGCGAAGCTGTATTTTCCCTCGTCATGAAGCTATCCATCAAACAAAAAGGCCCGAAATCATTGCTGGGCATCCCTTGATGTCTTCTTCCAGTTCGGTTGTTTAGTGGCTCATAGTTCGGGAAGGACCCAAATGATCTCATCGCCCTAGCTGTTTCACCGGAGCTGGCCTTTTGTTTTCTTTTTTTTTTTTTTTTTTTTTTCCGTTGATAAAGGACCCTTATTTTTTCTACAAGAGTATTCAGCTTCTATAAAACAAGAAAATGATGGGGAAAAAAAAAGTAACCCGATCATTTGGTATCTTGAAGTATCACCGCACCGGATTAGCTTCGCAGATTGCATGGTTGTCCCGATTTTGTGTTCCACCCTAGTACGTCGACAGTCCTTGCGGCCGCACAGTGAATATGGCTATTGAGGACAGCACACGAAAAGATGTCAAAGGACAAGTGAGCTTGATGCAGCTGAGGATTTGGCGTGTATCAGCGATGATTGCCGTCTGTTGAATCGGAGCAGAGGCCGAGGCAGAACAGTTGAACAGACAACTGTAGCGCCGACCAATCCGCGTGTGAGAATGTATGAGGTGCACCCGTTGCACTTACCAGATCTGGCCAATTCTTCCTCCACGAGGCTCCGTGCTCACGCTAGTTCCGATCCGTCATGGCTGGTTCTGCAGGCCCGCATTTAGGCTTTTGAGCCTCAAACCCCGCGATTATTCCTTCCTCGTGTTACTTTTGACTTTTTACACTCATCGCCATCATGGTCTTCCGAGGAGAACGCTTCGTCTTGGACTTGGATGACGACGATGATAACAATGTCGTTACAAGCAATCAGGAGGAAGGTACACCCTCAGTGGTCCCTCCATCGTTCCCCATCCCCTCCCTCGCCTTGATCGGAGAGATTCGCGAGCGATCGCCCTCCGCCGCTGTTCCGCCCGCCCCCAAACCCCCCTCAGGCACCGGCTTCCCTCAGCATCGCCAGCGCACTCGTACCTCCGCATTCAAGCAGCGCAGGTCCGCTCAGCAGCAGCCGTCAGAGACCGCATCCTTCCAAAATGCCGCGGACGCTCAGCCGGCAACCGCCACACAGCCAGCCCAAAGTGCCGGAACCAACACTTGCGCAGTTGTCGATGATGAGAAGAAGGCAATTGACGAAGAGAATCGGCGCCATCTGGCGTCCATGTCGGCTTTGCAGATTGAGCAGGAACGGGAAGAGTTAATGTCCACCTTGGACCCGTCGTTGCTCGAGAGGTTTTTGCGGAGGGCCAAGATCGACGATGACGACGCGAAACAGACTGCGCAAGATGCACCGTCGGCGCCGGCAGTTGGAGGAGCGTCGGGATCCAGTTCAGAAAATCAGGATAAGGAGCCGTCGAAGACACCGAAAAAATCAGTCTCATTCGATATTCCGGAAACATCAACCGCGCGCCCTCAACCAGCTACATCCACAGCATCCACCTCGTCGGTCGCACCTTTCAACGAAGACTTGCCTCCTACCCAAACACCCGAAGACTTGCATCCAGCGTCGGAGTTCCCGTCTGCCTCCTTCCATTTCCCTACACCGCCACCACGCCAGAACCCTATGCCCAACCTCGATCCCTCGTCCCCTTCGTTCCTTTCCGACCTGCAAACTCACTACTTCCCTGAGATATCTCATGATCCCTCCGCGCTGTCATGGCTGCAGCAACAGTCTGACGATGCTGAAGACCCGGAGTCTACCTCCGCATACCATCCCGCCAGCAGCGCCGTTTCTGTCTCTCCGTCCGCCCTCCGGTTCTCCCTCTCTGGCACTGTTCTTTCCCCTTCAACATCTCTCTCCCTACCGACTACTTTGGGATTACACCACCACGGAGACGATCCGCAGGCAGCTGGCTACACAATTCCGGAGCTAGCCATCCTGGGTCGCTCTTCGTTCCCTGCCCAACGGTGTGTCGCGTGGCAGGTTCTGGGACGAATCTTGTTTCGGCTTGGAAAGGGCGAGTTTGGCGAGCGAGGAAGCACCCTGGTCGAAGGGCTCTGGGCCGTGATCGAACGGGAAAACGTGGTTGCTAGCATGCTGGCTGAAGCGGGCGGAGCGCAACCGGATCCAAGTCGGAAGGGCGAGACCGCTGCCGGTGCAGATGACAGTAAGAGCGGTATCGGACGGCATGCCAGCGCCACTGCCTGGGCCGTGGAAGGCGTCTGGCTGTGGCAGAAGGGAGGCGGAGGGGATCGTGGCCTGTTGAAAGAGGGTGTCATCCGGTCGCAATAACGTCGACCAAAAATTGGCTGAACAGCTGAGCAGAATGCATGGTAGGAGTTCAAGGCGTTTTCTGTCTTCTAGTGATGACCAAGAACCGTAAAAGCATGACTACAGATGAGATATGAAATGCATATGGATCTTTTCGAAGCATATCGTTAGCATACAAAGAAAGAAAAAAAAAAAAAGTCTTGTAGATAAAGTAGTATGGTATCAATACAATTCCAGACACACTACGGCAGACACTCCACTCCACGGAGATACCAACGTTTTAATGTACCGAGCTTTCTACTGCAGCTACTGAGGTCAATCCCGTTCTACCAATCTAAAGACCATACAGCAGGTACAAGGTACCGACAAAGGGAATGTTCAAGTCTGATTGAGCTACCTAGTATGCAACTGAACGAGAGAATCGTTGCCAGATAAATGAGATGAACATGAAACCAGAACGGATAAATGGACGCTTTGCGATGCAAAAATGTCGGGATGGAGGACTTCAACAAACCAAGGAAGAGGTCGTAACAAGAATGTGTAAAAGGAGCAGGTGTCATCTAAGAAATATTCATCGAAAGATTTGCAGAATCAGATTTGTCCAGGGGCGCCAGATTTTGGAAAATACATCGAGGTCGAAATGGCATCAGTCAGGAAAAAAAAAAAAGAAAGAAAGGGACGGAATGATAAGTCTCGATATGGAGAGGAACAAATAGAAGTATGGTCACTGCGAGCCCATTGACAAAAATTATAAACATATCTCCTATAGATCATCTGGAAGCGGTACGGATTTCCCAGCGGACTCTCTCACATTGTGTTCTGCTGGAATGGCCATAACCAGCATGGATCACACTTGATGCGAGGGGTTGGTTCGATTTCCATGAACTACCGGCAGATGAAGCGCCCTCCCTTGAAAAGCCCAAGGCATGTTCTCACCTCTCGTATCCCGGTTGATTCCGCCAGGTTCCTCCGGCCGAAACGGGAGCAGGAGGGCCATTGGGAGGGGGTGCGGCGCGGATCGGCAGAGTGGCCGTATGTAACCCTGACCTCGACTTGGTGTTGTGCGAGCTAGCAGAGCGAGGTGGAATGAACGGACGGGGTGGTGCATCGATGGCAGATATGGGGTCTGCCATGTTGGAACGAGATGGGCGACGTCCGGACCGGTGATCATAATCGTTGGTTTCGAGCGAAAGGTGTTCAAGGGAGAGGGCGGGTGGAGAACGGGTCGAACTGGGTGGACGAGGGGAGTAATTGGAAGGCGCATTCTGATAGCGGTGGTGAGAGGGAACATCGTTGGGGATGTTGAGCGGGATCTCGCCCGACGTCGGGGTGAAATGAGGAGGGTGAGAGGACTGTGGTGTCCGTGATGGCTTGCTCATCGGTGGTTTCGGTGCCGAGTTTGTAGAGGTCGTGTTCTCCTTGAGAGATTTGGGAGCTGGAGGGGCGAGATATGACTTTCGGTTGTGGCGCTCCATCATGCTGATAGCCCATTCTTGCAGGTCAACGGGCGTGCGCTTGGCCGCTTGCAAGAAAGCATCTTTGTCCTATTGGGAGGTCAGAATGAACACAAATCCTGACGGTTAGGTTGGTGACTTACATAGAGTTCCCGAGGAGTTGGGCGTTCCTCGGACTTTTTCAGCAAGCATTTGGCGACGAACTCATGAAGGATTGGAGGGAAGGCATCGCTCTTGGGCAATTTCGGAGCCGGCTCATGAACAATTTGCTGGAGTAAGTCCAAGATGCCCATCGGTCCGGCGCTGGCACGATCTCCCGCAGCGGAATCTGAGGCATCGAAGGGGAACCGTCCGACGGCCAATTCCATCACCGTCAATCCCACACTCCATACGTCAGACCGCACAGTGTATGCTCCGCCTTGAATGCGCTCGGGGGCCATGTAAGTAGATGTGCCCACAAAGGTATCCGCTATCGAGTTCACCGTCTCCGTTGCAACACCAAAGTCGCAAAGCTTGATGTTCCCGCGGGAGTTCACAAGAATGTTCGATGGCTTGATATCGCGGTGCATAATGCGATGGACTTCATACAGATAGACGAGACCAGCAAGAACCGACTCGGTGATCTTGCCTAGCACATCCACGCGCACTGGGCCGAAGTCTTTAGATATCCGGTCCAAGGAGCTGCAGAGACAAAAGCCGTCAGTAAGCCCACATGGGACTACATCCATGCGGAACAACCTACCCGCAATCCATGTATTCCATGCACAAGACAATATCTCTAGCTTCGTTTTGGAAGGCTCCATAGAAGGTAACGATGTAAGGGGAGTTGCAGTCGTGACCCACTTGCAACTCGCGCAAGATCTGCTTCCTCACATTTTCCTTTGCGTCCACACGAATGATCTAACACCATGACACGTTAGTCTTGACCACGGGTATGCAGCTCCAGCGGGCGAAAGCCGTACCTTTCTGGCCATGACGACCTTCGTGGAAGCGTGCATGACTTTGGAGACAGTCCCGCCATTTCCAGCACCAAGCTCCTTGAGTGTGACCAGGTCCTCACTGCGTAGATCCAGGCGGAATTCCAGTCCGATTTCCAGCGTATCGGTTCGATTACTGTCGGCATTTCCAATGGCACCGGGGATCTGAGCATCGCCATCGGAAGGTTTCGAGGTGGCCTTAGGCGTGGAATTCAGCGCAAGGCCCTTTACATTCTTGCGTTTCAGCGTTCGAGCTTTGAACTGGTCCGTCATGGTATATAGCTCAGCGAGCAGTTGGTATCTTCCGCCGCAGACCTCGGTCGGAAAGTGTGGAAGAAAAAGAAAGAAGACAGGATAGAAATAAGAAAGAAAGTAGGGTTTGAAAGACACAATCAACCGATGTCGTGTTCTGGTTTTCCTTTTTCCTTTTCTTCGCGGTCGCGTCCGGTCGATAACCGCGGGGGGGAAGATGGGAAGGCGGCGGAGAGGTTTGTCGACCAGCACTGGAGCACCAGGCTTTGAGGGTGAGCGAATGAATTTCTTCCTATCGATTTCCTTCGTTTTTTCCTGTTGAGTTTCTGTTGTACTCTTGCTTGACACGAATGAGGAGGAGAGAGCAGTCGCGAGACAATGGGGATGGGCTCCGTGGTCGGGCAATCCGAGGAACGGATTGGCGCTGGAGAAAGCGGATGCACTGCAGGCGCCAACCTGGACCAGGGGACAGGGCAATGACGGGGAAAGGGGGGAAAAGTGTGGATAGGTACAACTCTTTTTCGTTTTTTTCGTTTTTTCGTTTTCTGGTGGTCTTTCATAAGGTGAAGTGTTCAGGGAAAATATCCTCTCCTGACCTGAATAGAAACAATAGCTCAATAGTCCAGAGTGAATGTCTGAAACCCAAAGTGGCTCATTTTCCAGCAACGGCGGTCGCGGGGTGTAAGAATCCCAAACCATGGGAATGAATAGCAGACAGTGGAGCTCGGTGCCATGCTATTGGATTGAGTCTAAGATCTTGACTCTTTTGATCTTTTTAAATTCAGTTTCTGTCTATATCCACCCTTTTTTTTGGGGGGGGGGGTTTGTAGGGCATCATTTTACTGGGCTGCTGGTGTAGATGACAACCTACAGTGATGGTTCACTCCCCGATAGACTAGAATGTTATTAGATCTCTCTGATCTCCACGAGATCCGCATCCTCGACGTTGTTTTCTTTTGACAATGTCACAGCATCTGGATGGTGAAGATATCATCGAGGATCGATCAATAAGAAACGTGCCGTGACCATTTCATTCCCCAGCCAAAAAGGCATCGGGTAACGTCTTCTGTATGCATTCGATATACAGAAGTTCCGAAGAAGTTATTTGTCATATGAGTCATCCTTTGGCTGAAGCCTGAGAGGTATTAGGTATGTAACAGTGTCGGGCAATGCAGCGAACCCCTGCATGAGGGAACTTCTTGTTGTACCTGACGGCAAAAATGGTACCTGAATTGTAAACTTAAAACTTGAGGTAGTCTATCCAAGATTCCAAGACCTATCTCTCTCCTGGAGTCCTCCCGAGGTCATAAGATATGTGATATCCCTCTACACCTTGCTGGATGCTCATGTATGGTACTCGGTACGAATTACAGTATCACCAAGTTATGCTGCGCAGAGCTCGAGAGATCTTCGCGGGAGATGGACAAAACTGTGGGGCAGTTTGAGTTGGAGAAAGTTGGCTACGCGTGTACGTCGGGGCAGAATGAAAAGGATGACAAGAAAACGATTTCAAGCTATACTGTAATGTGATCAAGCTGTTTTTATAGATGGAAAAGAAGGAGCATATCTTAGAATCAGATATATCCACATACAAATGCACACAGTATGGCATCTGCGGGGTGTAGGTACTAGTCTATAGGTGAGGACTCAGGAGGACGGTCCACTTACTTATTTCCCCGAAGAGGCTGGCAGACTTGCCACGTGATGAGGTGCGTTTCAAGCCACAGCAGTTACCTCTTCTAGACTAGTGTCATCGCCACAACAGCCGCGCGCCTTGTTGGCGCACTCGCCGGCCGAAGAGGCGCAACAGCGCGGCTCCCGTCCTCGCAGACTGTACAAAGTCTCAACTCCGACGGTTCGAACCCCAGCTATTCGTCGGGTCTATCTGGTGGGGTCTCCGTGGTGGCTACACTTATCTTTCTACCGAGTTTTCGTTCCTTCTGATTTTATTCTCTCTTGTCGTCCCTACAGTCCTTTTGTCGTTGGATCCCCGAGCACGAACACAGACAATCAAGATGAGCGCTCGCGATCTGGTCGAGGGCGAGGCCATGCTGGACGATGAAGAAAACGATGAGGAATTTGGAGACGACTACGAGGGTGAGGTCAGAGAAGGTGCTGGCACTGTGAATCACTACAATGATTCAAGCGAAGACGATGACGAGGACGACGATGACGAAGAGGCAGCTCGCGCCGTAAGTTTGGAGCTCGAACTTCCGCCTCATTCGTCTGTTTCGGTTTGCCGATGGTACTGACACAGCTTACACTAGGTCCGAGAAGGGTTCATCGTCGATGAAGATGAGGAGCTTGAAGAGCGCGCCGAGCGAAGACGGGAGAAGAGGAAGCGCCGGCGCGAAGAGCGCGAGCGGGAAGAAGAGCACCTAGACGAGGAAGATCTGGAGCTCATTGGAGAGCATAATCCAAACTTCCAGCCTCCAGTTGCCCCCGAAGTATGTCCAGGAATCCGTATCAGCCAGTCCTGATTTAACTAACGCTATGTTTTCCTATAGCAATCCAAATTCAAGCGTCTCAAGCGTGGCCACAAGGACCGTGACAACCGCCAACCATCTCAAGGCATCGACGATATATTTAACTCGGATGAGGAGGAAGATATCGGCGACTATGACCGACCGGGGCATCGTCGAACCGCCCATGACGAGATGGATGATTTCATCGAGGAGGATGTCTTCTCCGATGAAGAGCTTCAGCGCGAGCGGGAGGACCTTGAAATTGCCCGTCCTGCAAGAAGAGGTATGACCGGCCTAGGTGCAACTGATGCGGCCGGATTGGACGAGAACGCCCTCGAGGACATGCGTGCAGCGTTCGGAGACGGCAATGAATATCTGTTCGCTTTGGAAATGGAGGACCAAGAGCAGGAACAGGAGGTGGATGAAGAGAAGCACTTGGATCTGAAGGATGTCTTCGAACCATCGCAGCTGGCAGAGAAGATGTTGACGGAAGAGGATAACGAGATCCGCCTGCTAGATGAACCGGAACGCCATCAGATCTCTCGGAAACCCTACCGTCACGTCGTCCTGAACGAAGAACAGTTCCGTGAGGAGGCCGTCTGGATATCGAACCTGATGCTTCTCAAGAAGCGCATCGACCCCGAGTTGCGAGAGCCGTTCCAGCGCTCCGTTGCCAAAGTCCTGGAGTTCTTGGTCACAGACGACTGGGAGGTACCCTTTATTTTCCAGCATCGTAAAGACTACATGATCCATGCGGCAAAGGTGCCCATCGACTCCGATGGGGACAATGCAGATGCACCACAGTATACTGTCAGAGCCGAAAAGCTGTTGAACATGACGGATCTGTGGGAGATCTTCGACCATGATCTCAAATTCAAGGCCCTGGTCGACAAGCGCAACACTATCCAAAAGACCTATGACAACCTCAGCAGTGTGTTCAACGTGAGCGATTCCATTGTTGAGGAGATGCTTCCTGCGGCTGTTACCATGGAGGAGCTTCAGGATGTCCAAGACTACATCCATTTCCAATACGCCTCGCAACTCCGTGACATGACGCTGACGAACGGCGTCGAAACCAATGGTGAAGCACACCGCCGCAAGGCCACAGGTAAGACCTTTTTCGAGCGTGTCCGAAATGGCAAGGCTTATGGCCTCGTGCGTGCTTTCGGAATTACTGCGGATGCCTTTGCACAAAATGCATTGAAAGAAGGTCGACGTCAGTACACGGAGGATCCCGCAGAGCGACCGGACGATATGGCTGATGGATTCTTGGACAATGATTTCTCCAATGGGTCCCATGTGCTGAAAGCTGCCAAGGCCATGTTTGCGGAGGAACTCGTCGTGAGTCCCAAGATGCGTAAAGTCATTCGCCAGGCATATTACATGAATGGAGTTGTCGACTGTTTCCGCACAGAGAAAGGCCTGAAGAGAATCGACGAGCAGCATCCTTATTACGAGTTCAAGTACCTGAGGAATCAACAGTTGAGTGACATTGCTCGCCAACCCGAGCTGTATCTTCGCATGCTGAAAGCCGAAGAAGAGGGTTTGGTGGATGTCAAGGTTCGGTTTCAGAACTTCGACAACTTCCGACAGCGCTTGTACCCGGATATTGAATCGGACAATTTCAGCGAAACGGCTGATGCATGGAATCGAGCGCGTCGTGAAGTCCTTGACATGGCACTCGGAAGGTTAGAGAAGTTGATGAACCGCAGTGTCAAGGAAAACATCCGTCAAGAATGCGAGAACCACGTGGCAAAAGAGTGCCGTGAAGCCTTCTCGCAGAGATTGGATCAAGCTCCCTACAAACCGAAAGGAATGGTGCTGGGCACTGTTCCTCGCGTCCTCTCTCTTTCCACCGGAACGGGTATTGTCGGCAGGGAACCGATCCATTGGACATATGTTGAAGAAGATGGGCGTGTGCTCGAGAACGGAAAGTTCAAGGATCTGTCAATCGGAGACAGGGATCGCAACATCGCCGACGGCAAAGATGTGGACGATTTCATCGATCTGGTGGATCGGAGAAGGCCCGATGTCATTGCCGTCTCTGGAATGTCTCCAGAAGCGCGCAAGTTGTACAGGGTCCTCACTGACCTGGTAGACAAGAAGGATCTTCGTGGCGCTCCGTACACGGACGATCGGGATGAAGAAGTCAGCGATCGGTTGGAAGTGGTTATTGTCAACGACGAGGTGGCTCGACTCTATCAGAACAGCGAGCGAGCGAAGAAGGACCACCCAGGCTTTGCCCCTTTGACGCATTATTGTGTCGCTTTGGCCAAGTATCTCCAGAGTCCGCTCAAGGAATATGCCTCACTGGGCCGTGACATCGTTTCGATTCAATTCAAGCCAGGCCAGCAACTGATTGCCCAGGAACTGCTTTTAAAGCAACTGGAAACTGCGTTGGTGGACATGGTCAACCTCGTGGGCGTTGACATCAACGAGGCGGTTACCGACACAGCGACAGCAAATCTTCTTCCCTACGTCTGTGGTCTCGGTCCTCGTAAGGCAGCTCACCTACTCAAGATCGTCAACATGAATGGCGGCGTGGTGAACAACCGCGTTGAGCTGCTTGGTGTGAACGCTCAATATCCTGCCATGGGCGTGAAGGTGTGGAACAACTGTGCCAGTTTTCTTTACATTGACTTTGAGAACGCGGACCCTGACGCCGATCCCCTGGACAACACACGGGTGCATCCTGAAGACTACGACATTGCTCGCAAGATGGCTGCGGATGCTCTCGAACTCGATGAGGAAGACATCAAGGCCGAAACCGATGAAAATGGACCGGGTGCCATCGTTCGGAAACTTTTCCGAGAAGAAGCCCAGGATCGTGTCAACGATTTGATTCTGGAAGAGTACGCCGAGCAGTTGGAGAGGAACCTGAATCAGCGCAAACGCGCAACTCTTGAAACCATCCGCGCCGAACTCCAGCAACCGTACGAGGAACTACGCAAGCAATTCGTTCTCCTCAGCAGCGAAGACATCTTCACCATGTTCACGGGTGAGACGTCGGACACACTGGCGGAGGGCATGGTGGTGCCGATTTCGATCAAACGCATCACTGATGACCATATCGACGGTAAGCTCGACTGCGGAATCGACGCCTTGGTGCCCGAGACAGAGCTCACCGATCGGTACGACATCCCGGTGCGGTCCCTCTACTCTCTGCACCAGACGGTTCCGGCCAAGATCCTGTTCCTTAACCGCAAAGGCTTTACTTGTAATGTTTCGCTTCGGGAGGAAGAAGTCAGCCGACCACATCGGAAGCCGATTGATCGTCTTCCTGACGAGTGGGATGACCGACAGGAACAGCAAGATCGGGATGCGCTGCGGGAGAAGACCCAAAGCGGTGGGCGTACGATCCGTGTCATCAAGCATCCCCTCTTCCGGCCGTTCAACTCGACGCAGGCGATGGAGTTCCTGGGAACGCAAAGCCGCGGAGACGTCGTCATCCGACCATCTTCCAAGGGACCTGACCATTTGGCTGTCACATGGAAGGTGTACGACGGCATTTACCAGCATATCGATGTGCTCGAGCTCGACAAGGAAAACGAGTTTTCGGTTGGTCGAACCTTGAAGATCGGTGGTCGCTACACCTACAGTGATCTGGACGATCTGATCGTCAACCATGTCAAGGCGATGGCCAAGAAGGTAGACGAGATGATGCTGCACGAGAAGTACCAGGAGGGCACCAAGGCCGACACCGGTAAGTCACATGGTTCGAGAGAAGTATATAGGACAGGACCTATGTTACTGACTCGTTGCAACAGAAAACTGGCTGCAGACATATACAGTGGCCAACCCCAGGCGATCGGCGTATGCGTTCTGTATCGACCCCAAACACCCCGGCTACTTCTATTTATGCTTCAAGGCGGGCGAAAAAGCGCCGCTCCACAGCTGGCCGGTCAAGGTGATCCCTCAGGGCTACGAGCTCCAACGCAACCCATACCCAGACATGCGGGCCTTGTGCAATGGGTTCAAGTTGCTGTTTACCAACATGCAGGCCAGCCGGCGGAGGTAAAGCAAGCGGAAACGAGTGTTTATAGAGTGTGTAATTTTATTCAATATCTTACTTACTATGACCATGGGGGAAAAACTAGTTTTTGAGCGCGGTTCACTTGTGAAAATTGGCATAGCATGATGCTGGAAAATCAGTGGGGGCCATCGCGGATGGACTGCTTGATTTCTGTCACTTTGTTCATTTATTTAATCGTATCTTTAATTTGATATACCTTTGCAGGAAGCGGTGGTCTGGGGGGCTCATTCTCGAATAGTACATCTGATTCAATTGGGATCTTATTTCGTCTTCAACGAGTTGCTGGTTCCTGGATCTGTGCGACCGAGCTAAATCTCCTGCAATAGAGGATTGTTCGGACCGAGATATAGTCAAGAGGTTTCTAATTTTCATGTGATTGCGAGAGAAGACGAACGGGCGTGTCAAATTTGATTTTATGACCTTTGTTTTTGGTCGATCATTGACTATTGAAGAGGGGGAATCGTCTTGGTTGAATTCATCCTCGGAGGTCAATCGTTAGTGTTACTAAACTTACTATGAGTATGGATGGATCTGAATGTGACAAATGACAAAGTGCCTAGGTTCAGTAGGTTGAAGTGCCTCGTTTGGTGTTTGTCTCGGCGAAAAACAAAAGCAACCAAGAGCAAGGGCTGTCATATTGTCTTCCCCCCCGGAACCGCCCTGTGATTTTCTTGTCCCGTCAGAATCCGGGGTTGATCGGCAAAAAAAGAACGAGGCTGACTGGCAAGTTGCAACTCTCTCTCTCTCTCTCTCCCTTTCCCCCTCCCGTTGTGTCCACGTAACAACTTCAGACTTCAGAGAGGCAACAATTGTTCACGATTTAAACAAACCCTTGCCAACTCGTTTTCCTCTGGTCGAACTTGGTCTATTTCCTTGCAACAACCGGCCCCCCCCCCTCTCCCCGGCAGTCATGGCGGGAATGGAGGAGCTGGTGATTCATAGCAAGGTATGTTGATCTGAACTCACGGAATGGAAAAGCAACGGTACTGACGATCCCCTGTCTTGTTCGACTTCCAGTCCTACCTGGTGCGCTGGATCCATGTCAAATCAGAGCATACGATCTCCTGGAGTATTCAGCCTCACCGAAAATCGATTAATCTGGGCATCTTCAAGCATCCCGGCCACTCCGCCCTGAGCTCGACCCTGCCTGCGACCGACTCCCACAGCACCAATTCGAACGAGAATCTACCCTCGACTGCAGCGCCAGCAGGGTCGCGACAGAATGCCTCCAGCACGGTGATTGAGAAGCTCACGGGCATTGGTCTCAAGCAGATTCAATGGATTGGGAAGTGCGAGGCCGACAAGATCTCCCAGGGGACGTACGATGTGCCGCCGCACGAAGAAGGGAACTACGCCATCGTCTTCGACAATACATTTTCCAAGCAAACTTCGAAGACCGCGACTTTCGTGTTGCTCACCTATCCCACTGCTGTACCGCCGCAGTCCGGAAACAACATCCGCCATTCCCCCGCCGCTGGCCTTGCGCCGACAAGCCAGGCCGGTCGCGGAACTCCCAGTCTCCGGTCGCACGAGGGAGAGTCGACTGAGTCGCTGCGACAGACCAGTCAATGGGGTCGGTCGGCTTCTGGAAGCCATGCAAAGGTGCCGCCGCAGAGCTCGGATTCGTCGACGCCCTTCCCGACGATGGCCCATACAGGAGTCCTGCACAAGCGGCGGAGGAAGCGCCATCAGGGCTGGGCACGGCGCTTTTTCTCGCTGGACTTCACCTCTGGGACGCTATCTTACTATCACGATCCCAATTCCTCCACCTTGCGCGGCGCTATCCCGCTCGGGCTGGCAGCCGTCGCCACCAACGAGAAGACGCGCGAGATCTCGATTGATTCCGGCGCGGAGATCTGGCATTTGCGGGCGCATAATGACCAGGACTTTGCGTCGTGGAAGGGCGCCCTGGAGAAGGCATCCGCAAAGGCCCCTGCCGAAGACACGCAGCCTGGGCCGTTGCTCCGCGTGCCCTCGCAGCGCCCGATCGTCCCCAACAATGCGGCCGAGGAGCGCGAATGGACCCAAGTCGAAACCCTCGTGAGTAAAGTGGCTGGATCGAGAGACGCTGTGCGTCGCCTGGCCAAGGACACGGATCCCAAATATTTCACTGCATCGGCACCATCCCAGGATCGCACGCGAGGTCGTTCGCCCAGCCCCCATCCAACTCCCACAGAGACGAACGGTGGCGAGGATTACTTGAACTCACGCGAGCGACGGCCATCCTTCTGGCGGCGCAAGTCGAGCGCCAACTCCCGTCCGGTGATTGCACGCACGCCCACTTCTCCTCAGTTGTCTGTGCCGAGTCCTGGAGCGGATGTGGCTTCCATTGCCGGCGACCGGAAGCCCAGCAGCATCGCAAGTCACACAGATCAAGCGGACGAATTGCACGACAATTTGATGGCAGTGCTTCGGGATCTCGACAAGGTCGTTGCTCAATTCTCTGCCTTGATTGCAGAGAGCAAGCAGCGGCGACACCCGCCCAAGATGAGTGCCGTGCAATCGCGACTGAGTATGGAGTCGGACGTTTCGCAGGAGTTCTTCGATGCCAACGATGGCGGCTCGTCTCCTTTCTTGACCATCCAAGGAGACAGCGATGACGAAGGCGCCGCCAGACAAGAGCCGGACGAGGTGGCAGACGATGCATCGTCGATCAGCGACCCAGATGACCACGACACGTCTACTCTCGATGGCTTCCAGCCCGACAATTCTTCCTCCCTGTTCCCCACGAAGCCAAAGTCTTTGATACCCCTGCCGCTGGAAGCCGTCAACCGCCGGACCAACATCGCCGCCCCGACGGTTATGCCGCCCAGTTTGATCGGGTTCCTACGAAAGAACGTTGGCAAGGATCTGTCGCAGATCTCGATGCCTGTCTCGGCCAACGAGCCGCTGTCTCTGCTCCAGCGAGCGGCAGAGATCCTCGAGTACTCCACTCTGCTCGACCGTGCGGCCAGTGCTACGGATAGTCTCGAGCGACTCATCTACGTAACCGCCTTCGCCATCGCATCCCTCGCCAACAACCGAGTCCGGGAGCGCGCCATCCGCAAGCCATTCAACCCCATGCTGGGCGAAACCTACGAACTGGTCCGCGAAGACCGCGGCTTCCGCTTCGTCGCCGAAAAGGTCTCGCACCGACCGGTGCAGCTGGCCTACCAAGCCGAAAGCAAAGATTGGAGTCTCGCGCAGTCCCCCATGCCGACGCAGAAATTCTGGGGTAAATCCGCCGAGATCATCACCGAGGGCAAGATCCGGCTGACCCTGCACGCCAGCGGCGAGCACTTCAGCTGGTCGGCCGCAACCTCCTTCCTGCGCAACATCATCGCCGGCGAGAAATATGTCGAGCCCTCGGGCGAGATGGCGGTGCTCAACGAAACCACGGGCCAGAAGACCATCTCCTCGTTCAAGGCCGGCGGCATGTTCTCCGGCCGCAGCGAGGAGGTCACCACCAAGGCGTTCGATGCCTACGGCAAGGAACTTCCCCTGGGGATGACGGGGACGTGGACCCAAACGTTGCAGATGACCAAGAACGGGTCCGCAACGGGGACGAACGTCTGGACCGCCGGGCCGCTGGTGCATAACGCACCGAAACATTACGGGTTGACGTCGTTCGCGGCGACGTTGAACGAGATCACGCCGATCGAGGGCCAGAAGCTGCCGCCGACGGATTCGCGGCTCCGGCCGGACCAGCGCGCGCTGGAGGATGGGGATCTCGATCGTGCCGAGGAGGTCAAGGTGCAGTTGGAAGAGAGTCAGCGCTCGCGCAGGCGCGAGATGGAGGCGTCGGGGGAGACGTGGACGCCGAGGTGGTTTACGCGGGTGGCGGATGATGCGGCGGCCGGCGATGCTGGTGGAGAGGTCGTTTGGCGGTTGAAGTCCGGCAAGGACGGATATTGGGAGGAGAGGGCGAAGCAGACGTGGACTGGGGTAGTTCCTGTCTTCAAAATGTGATGGGTTGTAAATATTCTCGACATATTTGCATGGGGCAATGTGGAGACGTTAGATGGGACAACAGTACAGTGCATAGAAGTGGGAGGTATGATGGAAGAATGTATTGAGGAGGTCAGCGTTTTTCTTTTTCTATCTCTTCTCATATTAGATCAAAGTCATTTGGCAAGTGCAGCATGCTTCTACAGGTCTCCTTCTGTATCCACCGCTATCGGAGTCTGATAAGATTAGATGCGAACAAAACATATGATTGGTTTATTCGGGTGTATACATACCTAAGGTACTCTCCTCCTTGTTCTCCAAGTGGAAACTACTACTCGTCGCTTTCTTTCTTCCGATAGACAAGGCAACCCAGGCAGGATCCAAGGTTCTACGACAGACAGCCCAAGCTGCCGCCTGCTTGTTCCCATGGCGAAGCGAATGACTCAGATTCCGTGCCATGTTTACTACAAACAGGCAGAATCGAGAAGACGTACTGATGCTATGACTCAACGTGAAATTGCTTGTTGCCTATAGTCAGGCCTGAGGCTTGTCTATTTGGGCCAGGCTGTTCTTCGTACTTGGCTAGATAGCCGTTTTGTTCATTGGGTTAGAACTGCATTTTATATCAGTCATGGAAAAAGGAACACGTTGAAAAGTCGTTGACGTTCCAAGACTCATGGTGTTATTCAATGAATCTGAGGTCTCTGTAGTACTATATGACATGAGCTCCACAAGACATGAAGTATATTCTATCAATCCCACGAAATACTGCCCGAAGCCCTCTACTACCAACCCGTCCCCCATTCTGTATTCCAAATCGGAAGGAAACAGGCTCATCCAAAAGACAAGGGCCTCGTTAAAACCTCAGGCAAAAACCTTTTTGGGAAATAAAAAGCTCGTGAGGAAAGAGTGCCCTTTACAGGAGAAAAGAAATAGAAACAGACTCCATTCGCCTCCATACGAAACAAAGGAAAATACATGATTTGTTGCCCCCATATCACCAAAACGCCTCTTATTTCCAAGTTCCGATCCTCCGATCCTCTTGTACCTCGCCTCCCTTTCCTTGTCGTTCATGTGCAGTTGTTGTCCGTTGATGAGACGTCGGTGAGTGTCGAGTGTCGATTGTTGATTGTCACATGTCGTAAAAAAAAAAATTGTCCATGTCGGTTTTTCGTCTATTCTTCGTCGGACTGATTGTGGTAAGCCCACTTGCGGGCGCTGGTCTTCGATCTGGCGGCCTTTCGATCTCCGTAACGGTCGGGTTGATGAGCCACGTGCATCACCACCGGAAGACTGTCGAAAACGGCACGGTTGCCATGATAGTAGTGTTCCGAAAATCCCCCCTGGAGTACTCGGCGTAACGAATTGAGGCGAACCCACTTCCACCAGCGATCGATAGGCATGACGCTGTCTCCGACCCTCACGGTAAGCTTGCTGCCGTAATGGCGATTGGTCTCGGCGTTGATGGCGGTGTTGTACATGGGACCACGGCGTGGGTTCTCGACTGTTGTAAGAATCGATGAAAAGTTGCTGTGCAAGCTCTTCTTGTCGCGTTTGCTGATCCGTTTGTTGTGGATGGTGGCGAGCGATTGCAGTTGACGTTCGACTTCCGGGGTGTTGTGATAGGCTTCGTAGCGCTTGACAAGCTTGGGACCATCGTAGTCGCCGTCCGAGTCGGTTTCCTCCTCGCTTTCGTCATCGTCCTCGTCGTCATCCTCTTGTGGACCGTAGCTTTTCTCGTAGAGCAATGCAATGTTCTCTCCGGCGGCGACCTGGACGTTGACGTCACCGCCGTTGAGCTGGTCCATGAAGATTTGGACGGCTTCTTCACTTTCACTTGCAAGGTCCTCCACTTCGCTCGCTAGATTACCCCACTCCTGAAGAGCAGCGGTGATAGTTTTGGCATCGTCGCCGGCCTCGATAGATTGGCCATCCGAGGCAACGATGTCCAAGAAGAAGGTCATCTGGTCCAGAATACCATCTTCACCTGCCCCGCCAAAGAGAGTGCAGACACTGAGGCAATGGATTGCGGCAGTTTTGACGTCGTTTGAGGTCGAGTCTCGAATCGTGCGGGTGAGCAGAGGCTCCACGTTTTCGAAAATCGTGTTGTCGTTGGCAGATATCGCAAGCAGTTCGAGGGCACGAAGTGCCCTGGTGGTTTCCCGAACGCTGGTTTCGAGTTTGATGCTTTTGCAGAAGGCTGCTGCAAGTTCGGTCGTTCTGCCTCGGATCTCTTCCTCGACATAGTGGAACTTGGCGAGTCGGCAGAAAGAGGCATAAGCCTCTTCCCGGCCTTGGTGGCTGCTGCGTTTGCGATCCAAAATCTGGTCCTCGATGAGATCGTCGAGTTCATCCGCCCAAGTGTCGTTATCTTGATCGGGGTTGTCAGCCAAGTCATCGAGAGACGCGACACTATAAAGATGGTCAGTGCGTGTTCTAGTTACTTTATTTTTGACCCACTCCTAAAGCACTGAAGCAGTGACATCATGCCGCCACAGGAACCCGGGCGATTTTCCAATCAACACAGAGAAAAATATGAAACGGAAAAAAAGCGATATGGAAGACGTACCTCCACGCGGTATCATCAGAAACACTACCTGTATCGTCGTCATCCGAATGGTGCCTGCTGGCATTGCGAGAAGATTGGCGTGAATTCTGAGCGGAGCTGGCGCGAGAAGTTGCGCGGGAAGCTTCGCGGGAGGCAGCTTTGCGCGAGACGGTCTTGCCGCTCTCAAAGACTTGACGGCGGAGGTCGGGCATGTTGGATATCGTACGTCGAGGATCTCGTAAAAAGAGAACTGAGGAGGTATGTGAGAGTGAAAATGAAGTCCGAGAGAGACTTCAAATTCAAGTGACCCCTTAAAAAGCGAACGGGGTCGAAAAGGCGAGGTGTTATGGAGGGTACTATGGTCGTGGATCGGTATTCGGTAATATTGGCGAAGGCGAAGTTGTCGGTTATGTTATGGGAATGGTGGTTTGGGGAAGAATCTTCTGATGGAGACGAAGGACATAATCGAGGTTTAAATAGTTCATGAATAGGCAGACAATAGGCAGGCAACACAACCTGTCAGTCGAAGCAGAGCCTATTAATACATTGACTTCAGACAAAAAAAAAGTGTAAAAAGTGTCGGAGGGGGAGAAACTGGAGGGGGGCCTGGTCGGTCCCCTAGATCCCAGGGCGGTGAATTGTGGAAATGCGTAATGGCAGGTCCGACAGAGGTCGAGAGTCCTCCTTATCGGCACGTGATGCGGGGGTCCTGTGATTATCATTCGCAGGGACTCGGGAGAACTCGGCGATTCCCTCGAACGTTGACAAAAAATAGATCATTGAACCATTGGAAAACAACATGTATATACAACGGTGACTAGCCTCGATTGCCTACAGGTGAGTCAATTGATGAGTCAGTAGCGCATTGGAGAAGTATATGGAAATGCGCAGAACAAGGACATTCTCGATGCCTGGGGCATTCCATAGACTTTGTTGTGAACTGCACTTACAAAAAGGAAGGGCGTCGAACTGTGTAGGGAAATGCCATAGACAATCGAGACACTGGAGAAGGTTCGGCTCTCCAGCTTGTTTTGATAGGATCATCGTGTTAACTACTCTTGACACTGCCTGGTAAGGATTTGGGCCACTTGCATTGTCTAGATTGTTCCTATAGGGCAGTCCGTCAAGCTACTTGTATGGCTAGGACAGTCTTTTGGAACCAACATTCCGATAGTTCTGGCAAAGAAATGGATTTACGTGATCAAAGAAATGCAATCATACAAAGAAAGCTTTTGTTCATTGCCAGGGGTATCTTATCTTTCGTCTCGAAACGTCTCGGAGACTTGAGATCAAAACGGCATATGCTGCGAAAACCATTGCTGTCTATTTCCGCTGTAAGACCAGTTCCAGAATTCTTCTGGCCTTTTCTCCCTCGAGATACTCCCTTCCCTCCCTTTTCCAGTGTTCAATGCCTTCGTCATAATCCGAAGTTTCTAAATCCACCTGCAAGCTGGCATCGTATGCTCCCATGACAGTGTCTTCATCAACGGGCACGCCGCCGTTGGACAGGACCCGTATACACTGTGCCAGGCGTGCAATCTCACGTCGCGTTTGCGGTGTAATATCGTCATTCTGGCTCGAATATATCGAGCTGGAAACCATTTCTTCCATCCGCGTGATCGAGACGTTTTCTGTCGTGGACGATGCCGCAGCAGCACCGTCGGCATGCTTCGAAATCCAAATATGCCCATTGACACCAAGAATGACATCCACATCACCGCCTCCGTTGGCAGTGGGGACCGTCCACACCTGTCTCCGAGACCGCACAACTCCTCCCGACCCCGTTGCAATCGTAGAACCAGACCCTACCCCTCCTTTCACAGTCGAGCTCGACGCTCCACTTCCTCCGGTTCCCGTAACGGCGAGGAAAACCCCGTTCCTAAGCTTTCCATATTTCAGCGAACGCGTATGTAACGAGGCTGAACCGTCGGAATGAACGCTCTGGACTTCGGCGACGACAAGGTCACCCTCGCTGAAGAATGTGCGGATTTGGAGTTCGTCTGCGCTTGTGCGCCGACGCAAGATACCACCCGGAAGATTGATTGCGGATAACGGTAGCTGGGCAAGGAGTGGTGCGGCAACGTCAACTTTCCATCGTCGGGACTGGACCTCCACAATGCGGCCGACCACGAGGTCACCGATCTCGGGTGTATAGCGGGCCCGAAGAGGGTGCACGGAGAGGAGCTTGTTGGTCTTGTGAACGGTACCGGCGACGGTGGCAATGATAGAGGTAGAGAGAGACTGTGCATAGGTACCGTGACCTCTGTGATAACGTTAGTCTGAGGTTCCGAAATGATCACAAAAAATGAAGCTCTTGCGAATGCGACAGAGATCGAAATCAAAAAGAAACAAACCTCATCCATTGCGGATCATCCGTCACAAGTTCACCCGGTGTAACAATTCCACCAGCGATTGTTCCATTTCCTGCCAGACGTGGCCGCTTACTGGGCCGGGAAGTTCCTGCAGCTGCCAGGTCTACACCTCCGTCAGAATCAATTGACATGGAATCGACGTCCGATTCTGCGTGGTGCGCATCGACATCCTCCACAACGGGAGGTAATATTGTGATAGCCATGGTTTAGGACTTCAGTTGGTTCAGACAAGTAATGTGCAGTATAAGGGATTCCATCAATGGTTGGGCTCAGAAATCAAGTGCAGGACGGCAGTTCTATCTTGATTGTCTCAGAGAAAGCTGCCGATTCCAGACAAACAGACCAAACACGTAAATGGCACGTGATCTCTGACTACCCTACGTGCTAGACAATACGGTATACTGTACCTCATGCAGACTTGAGCATTGTTGTATTGTATACTGTCTCGTATTGCTCTTTTATTGATTAGAAAGATTACACTGCAGTGGATATGAGATATGTTGAGGGAATTGAGATACTTAGTTAACTACTTTTACTTCTCCGATAAGGCATCAGCGCCAAAGCTATCAAATCAACTGTCGAATTCTAATGCTTGCAAATCCCGAGTATGTCCTTGACACCAAATGAATCGATAAGGTTGACTGAGACTTAAGCTTATCAAGTTTATCCTTTTCCCTCGATGATTAAAGTTCAAAGCGCACACGCGCCCGCCCTAGAGGAACTATGTGCCCAGGCCCATGAAAGCGAGTAGAAGATATGTAAGTAATACATGTGGAGTGAAATAAATAAAACGTAACAGACTGGATAGGGAAGTCCCAAAACCTTCAAGCACCCACGCCCGATGACCTTTTTGACGCTCGTCTTCCACTGTAGCTAGTGTCGTCCTTCTTCTTCTTTGGACGGCTGCTACCGCCCTTCGGTCTATATCCAGTGTCTTCGTCACGCTTGCGCTTGCCTTTAGGAGTAGGACCGACGTCGAGCAAAATACCATCCTCATCGTACACGTCCTCGTCCTTACGCGCTTGTGTTGAAGCCCGTTTCGAGGAACGCAGGTTGGCAGGTCGCGAGCCAGATTTCTCCGAGGCGATCTCATTGTCTTGTAAGAAGACATTCGGTTGGTTCCTCCGGAGCCAATTGTAGACAGAAATAGGGTTCCGCAATGCAGCCTCCCGTTCCCGTTCAGCAAAGGAAGGTTTCTCCGGAGCACGACTGAGCTGAAGGGCTGCCGATGCATCACCCAGCTTTGCATCCATAGCCAAGTAATACTCGGTTTCATGCTCCGGGGTGAAAAATCCGAGTTTGGATTCAAAGTCGCTGTCTGCAGCCGGTCGATCGCCTTCAGGGTGTGGCGTGGTATGAGGGACCTGGGACAAGGATGTGTACTTCATCTGCGGTGCAAAAGCAGGCGATTCTTTGACGGTTTTCTCCATTGCACGATATGTGGGGACGCTGACAATACCAGCATCCATCATGTCTTTAGTTGACTTCCAAGCCCTTGTCGCACGTTCAATCTCAGAAATGGATGGCTCCACCCCCCTGTTGCTTTCGGCGAACTCTTCGTAATCAGGGTCACCAGGTACCTTGAGCTCATATCGTAGGGTAGGGGAGACATAGAGACTTTCGTTGAACTCGAGAAGCACTTCGAGAAGTTGACTATGATAAGTAACCTTCTTGTCAGTTATTGTCAAGGGATGAGCTCTTCAGGGCGAATCGCGTACTCGTTCTGCTCCTGAATCCTCTTGGAAAGGTCCTCGATGCGCAGTTCTTCGCGAATCAGCGCCTCGCTATCTCTCATTCCGAGCTCGAATTTGACTTTGAGCTTCGCATACTTCTTCCTGCAGTCAAATTGTTAATAGATGTCTTCAACAAACAGCATGGAATCCAACCTACTTGTAAGATCGGTATGATCGCTTGATAGGGGCAGCCGCCGGCGCATCTGGCAAGCTCTCAGCCATCGATTGTGACTCGTCAGCCTCCTGTGCCATGATTATGGAAGTTTTGTCTTCGGAGGAGATGCTGGGTGGCAGAAATTGGAAAGGAAGAGAGGTTGTCGGACTAAGACAGGACGGGTGAGGTCAGATGTCTCAATGAACGCGGCTCGTCGGGCCTGGCTTCCAATTCACCGCGCCAAGCCCTGGACGGAGCGAGGTTGGCGAAGCGGACGAGCTGCGTGTGCGGGTGTTTCTGCCCGCCGTAAAAAAGTTTCATCTCCGGTGATTGTCAAATCTAGCCCAGCGCTTCTTCTGGTGGATTGATTGGACTGCTTTTTGAGGCAATTTACCGTCGGACTTCTTTGCTTTCAATTATATACCTCCGCTATTAAAGAACCGTTCTCCTCAAAATGACTGGTCTATCAGAAGGCAATCACAAGAAGCGAAAGCTGCAGGCCGGCCCCGAGATCGAGATCGACATCTCCGCTCCTGAGCCTCCGTCCAAGAAAGCTCTGCGCAAGGCTAAGAAGAAGGCTGCTGGACCTCCTTCGGAGAATTCTGTGGAAGCGAAAGCAGAAGCCCCTGAAAACGAACCAACTTCTGCGAAGGAAACCCGCTCAGACTATGGAGTTTGGGTTGGAAATCTCTCGTTCACTGTGACCAAAGATGATCTCCGCAAGTTCTTCACGAGCAATTGCTCCTTTTCAGATACTACGATCACTCGCATACATATGCCTAAGGGACAAATGAGGAATGGTATTGCTCAAAACAAGGGATTTGCCTACGTCGACTTCTCAACCAGCAAAGCTGCGAAGGAAGCACTGGGCCTCAGTGAACAGCTCGTTGTTGGCCGCCGGGTACTCATCAAAGACGCAAAGAACTTCGAAGGAAGGCCAGAGAAAACACAGCAGGAAGGACAAACTTCCGGTACCTCGGGCAATCCTCCATCTAAGCGCATATTCATTGGAAATCTGGGGTTTGACGCGACAAAAGAATCTCTTGAAGAACATTTTGGAAAATGTGGTACTGTTACAAATGTGCACGTTGCGACATTCCAGGACTCTGGCAAATGCAAAGGTTATGCTTGGGTGGAGTTTGAAGAGCTTTCGGCCGCCGAAGCAGCCGTGCGTGGCTTCGTGATGGTCAATGAGGATGACGAAGAGGAAGATGCTGAAGAAGAATCCGCTTCGGACTCCGGAAATAAGAAGTCTGCAAAGGCCAAGAAGCCAAGGCAAAAACGGGTATGGGTGAACAATTTCCTCGGTCGACGGATGAGGATGGAATTCGCAGAAGACGCGACGACTCGGTACAAGAAGCGCTTCGGTAAAGATGGTGAAGGGAAGAAGAAGGATGTCTCCGAGATCACTGAAGTTGGAGATGGGGACGACGGGAGCGATCAGCAACCTGCACGGACAAGGCCACGAAAGGCGAAGCAAGAAGTCGAGGATAACTCACGATACTCGAAGGATACGGTGCAGAGACTCAGTGGCGCCATTGTCGAGGCCCAAGGAAAGAAGATCACGTTCGACTAAAAGTCATGTTTTCGCATATCGGGATACTCGGACGCTCCGTCTGAGACGTCTGTCCTAAACACGGCATGCCTCACGACAAGAGATTATTGACTGAGTACAAACCACAGTGCAGGTCTCCTCCATTTGATGGTGATCTTCTGATCCATCCAATCCCTGTATAACAACATCGCTGATATTATAGTCAGCTTTATCGTGTCAGAAGTAGACCGATGGTCGGCTCGACAAAACAGTTAGTCGTGAGATCTTCAGCTATGATACCCATTGCTCGATTGCCGATGACCTACGTTACTAGTAGTCATAAGTGAATGATACTTTCGGCATTGAGCCGTTGAAATTGATCGTCAATAGTGTAGATTAGTAATACAGCGATGGATTGCAGTAGTTATTATATGAGAGCGTGCTGAATCAAATCTCACGAAAGCACCCTATGCTGAGCAGTATTTGAAATCTTCTGGAACAATAGGCCAAGAGGTCTTATGTTTATGATTGTAGGAGAGTGGCTTCATGATAATTCACTAGGTGGATTTTCACTTGCTGGGCCTTTAGTTGGCATTGGGCATCTAGACGGCCTAGAATCGGTGTTTGTGTTTTTGGAGAAACCAGAAAGACGCTAAGCCGGATTAAGGTGGTTGACATCGTGAGAGATGTCATGGCTCATGCTCAAAACCTCAAAAACCATCGAATCCACTTCAACTACTTTCAACTCACACCTTTTTTTCTTTTTATCCCTTTTCTTCTGCACTACTGCCCTCAACCTGAGGTGCATCTCCTCCCATCAGTACTCTCTCTTCCGTCTTTCCACCTATCACGGGGACGTGCAGCTGTTTGGACTTCTCCCCATCTAGAATTGCCATCATCCGCCTTCCAGTCCTTGCACGCTTGCCGCAGTTATTCCTTGTCGGTGCATCCGCACCTTGACCTTCTCGACCCACCACAGAGCTGGAAGAGCTCGACCTTCCTTTCTTAGGTCAAGTCACATTCGTTATCGATCAAATGGCTCCTCATCGTCGACGCAACATCGGTGCCAGTCGGCGCAAGAGAAGGGACGAGGAAGGCGAGGAGGAAGGCTCCATAGATGGAGAATTGGAAGATGACTCGCTGAGTGAAGGTTCTGTCGGCAGTCATCAGGGAGATGAGGATGCGGATGGAGAAGGTAGTGATGAGAGCGAGGATGATGTCTCTGCGGCCCCGCAAGCGGACAGGACCAAGGGCCAGGTCAACGGCAGTGTGCATGAGAGGGATGACCAGCTGGGGCGTAGGTCTGCTTCCCCGGGCAAGCGACTTTTTGCTTCGACTGTATCAGACACGGAAGCGATGATGAATGGGATGAAGATCTCCGACGAGGCAAATGAGGTGGCGGAAATCCATTTCGATGATATGAAGGGCGATCCCGATCAGCCATCCGGCAGGACACCGTCAGCGCCTCCTACAGAACCAATACGGGAAACCTTCGCGGATAGGAAACGGCGTGAGCATGAAAAATATGTCAAGGAGCGCGATGAGAATCCAGCTTTTGTACCCACACGGGGCAGCTTTTTCCTCCACGACAAACGTTCAACGGAGCCGGGGATAAATGGTCACAGGCCGTTCAACAAGTCTAAATCAAGACCATATGGCCTCATTGTTGATGGGAACGTGCGGAGGTGTGTCTCTTTTATCTGATCTTTACCACTCGCTATTTGTCATGGCTGTATTGACACTTCTCAGGAATTCTTCGAAGCCCGATGCTAGTGAAGGACAATGGACTCACGACCTTCACGATACGGTTGCTGGCGACGAACCGCCTGCATCGAAGCTCACTCCCGCGTCATCCACTGCCGCAATGCCCGGCATTTCGAAACCTGTTCCGACGGCTCCTAGATCATCTCCTCCCAACCGGTCTTTCTCCAGTACAACATTGATAGGAAACGTGCCTGTGGTGGTTTTCTTGCCGGGAATGGCTCAGCCGATTCCTTATCCCGCTGTTCCAAAGAGGCAGCACACACGTCTACCTCAGCATCGGCCACCTTTGCGTCGGGACAAACCTGTCCGGATATCTCTTCCTACTCAGCCTCCGCGATATATTTTTCCTGCGATCGAGCGATCTTTTATATTTATCCCTCGAGCCTTGAGGCCAAACCAACAAGCCTTCCGTGGCAGGGGCCGTGGCGGATTCTATGGTGGGCGACGGACGAGCTTTTACGCTGGTAGTGCGTACTCGCCGAGCATTACCATGAGCCGAAGATCGTCTCTAGGGCGGGCAACGTCTCAAGAAGGATACCCTTCGCCGGCAGGCTCAGTCTTCTCGAGACAGACGGTGGTCGCGACAGATAATGGCAAGCCAGTTGTCCGTCTGCCGCCGCCTCCTAGACCTCCTGGAGCTGCCGCCCCTGTTGTACCACCTCCACTGCCTCACCCACAAGCCCAGAACCCTGTTTACCGTGAAAGTCGTCCAGCTATTATACCCATGCACCAGCCGCGTCCTCAGAAAACCGTTTCGGTCGCCGACATCGAAAGTCCTGCAAGCTTCTCCTTTAACCCTCCCCAGCCCCAGCAGGAGCAGCCGTTCCATCAACAGGTTCCAATGTCTGTCAATGGCCCGATGTATGGACCTGATGCTTCCACCATGCCTCATGGCCATCAGGCAGGTCCGGCAACTGGAACGCCTTTGTCGCACATCCCGGAGCGTGCGATTCACGCCCAACCGTTTCAACCATACGGCTTCCAGCAGCCTCAAGGATTCTATCCTGCCGCCTATCCTCCTGGTGCAGTGTACTATCCGATTTCTGGCTCCGAGTACCCTCCGTACAATGGCGCAGTTGCCCCGGGACCTTCTGTACCGCCCTTCCCGCCTACTTCTCAGCAAGTCCCGTATGTGATGCCGGCTCCGCCTTCATCGGCTGAGCAGCTAACGCAACCTGGCACCGTTGCACACGAGGCTGGCGGAACGGTTTATTACTACGATGCTTCTCAGATGTACGCAAACCCATCGTTTGCAATGCCTGCCCCAGGACCTGGCGGCGTCGTGGGCATGGGTGGAATGATGACTCCTCCAGGAACCACATATTACTATCCCCAACCACAAGGAAGTGTGTACTACGCTGCTCAGTGAGGGAAATATAGTGGGCTCCTGTCCTTCCTTCTGCCTTTTTTTTATTTTTTTTTCTTTCTTTCTGTTCCTCTTTGATTCATTCCCTTCTTCCTATATCCACACTCTTAAAGTTTTAACCTTTCTGGTCCCCCTTCGCCTGAGGAGATGTTGCATCTTGACTATTATTTATGACATGTCGTTACTCTGCAATTTCTTCGATTTGACTACATGGTTATATCCTTTTATGCTATATTCTCGTTGCCGCCAGTACGATCCTGACGTGTGCTCTCTTACTCTTTCCATCTTATCTTAGCCGTTGTTAGATTAGGCTTTGCGATGCATTTTAGCGGTTCATACCACCCTTTGTCTCCCTCTCGTCTGCATACCCGGAGATGTCCCACGTTGCGCATGGACACTACCTTCTTTCCACGTTGACGTTCTGGCGAAGGCCAGCTCGGAATTTAACCCTCCAAGCCTTTGGTTGTCCGTCTCTTTCTTATGATTTTCCTACATCACCTTCGTACACCTTCGAGGGGCGTTCCCGGCGCACTGTTGTCTTTCCCCACCTCGATGCTGCATGAGTTTTCCTTTTATTTATCTGTGGATTACTGGTTTCTCTCGCCATTCTTTACACTTCGACATGAACCAGTGATTTGCAGGCTGTGGGCGTGATGGAAAATAAAAGCAATCAAATGAATCATTTTCGTGTACGCGACTATGACTGCAAAACAAATCATGCCAGCCGTAGAGATTAAATACTGTCTGTTGTAGTTCGTTAGGTAGTCCTACTATGTAATCTTTGCCATCATCGACCTCTGATGACGGGGGTCACATCCGCATCTCCGCACCCACTAAGAAAGGCTGTGACTTAGGGAGGGTAACCAACTGCAGGGCCCGGATGCTTTCACCGCCCCGGGCCGAATGCAGAGAAGGCAGATGACTCCAGGCAGCGTTTAATACACTGGAGGTTATCTTCGTAATAACTAGACTAACCCCAACTCCCAATTGCTCTACCTCATCCTCCCCTCATCCTTCCGTCGCCCATTTCCCATCCTGAACCCACCCTCCCATCCTCTCTTCTCTCATCCATCCACCCATCTATCCATCTTCTTCTTCATCATCTCTTTCATTCTTTTCATCATCTCTCCATATCATCTTGGTTGTGGCTTTGTCGTGGAACTTCTCTCCTTATCTATCTTTAGCTGCGTCCCGTTTAGGTGCCGTGAGCAAGCTCCCAGAACTCCTTGACCGACTGACGTCCACCCAAGTTCCCCGTCTGCGGCATGGCTACCCCAGCTCCTCCAGCTCCTCCAGCTGCTCCCGTCGGCCCAGACACTTTAATTACCGTCAAAGTGCTCTATAATGATAATACTCGACGCTTCAAGATTCCTTTGAGAGATCTTGGAGCTCGTGTGTTCCCCCAGAAGGTATGTCTCCACCTAAGCTCCGGTCGGAGCTTATAGTCCAGTCCCCCATCGAAGTATTACTTCCTTGCAAATGTTCCACCACACAGTCAAACCTGGCTGGTTTCCCCAGCCCAATAATTTCTATCGGATATCAGTTCATTATATTTCAATCGTTATACCGTCCATGCTGATGCCTACTTGTCACAGCTTCGCCAGCTCCTCGGCATACCGGCGGATGTCAACGTCATCTTTGAACGCTATTCCGATGGCGCCGCTTGCTACGTTCGGCTCGATAGCGAAAACATTGCTGTCTACAAGCAACTTTACCGTGCTGCCAAGGCCAAGTTGAAGCTTCGAGTCAAGGCTACCGTTGTCAATTTACCTCGCTCGACCCCGGATTCCCCGGAACCGGCACCCCAATCTCCAGCACAAGACAACCCAGTGGAGCCGCAAAACCCTCCAAGGTATAGCTATCTCGATACTGTCTTGAGTTGTCCACTCCCAGGAACCCATGCCGAGTCTCTTCCCATTACTGCAGGCTCTGTTCCTAATCTCGCAACTGGTGTCAGCAACGCAAGCTCGAATGATCAAACATCGAACACCGACCTCGTGTCCTCTCAGCCCCACTACAGAGATTTTGTGCTTAGCGAGGACAGCCGCGTCCTTCCTGTTGTTTCCCACGCTTCTCGTGCGGGAGCGTTCTGCATTGACTGCAACAACTGTGGCAAATCCATCCCAAATGAACACTACCATTGTAGCACGTGCGAGAATGGTGACTACGATTTGTGCCTGCAGTGTGTTGAAGCTGGCATCTACTGTCCAGGTGCAAACCATTGGTTGATTAAGCGGTTCGTCAAAGATGGCATTGTGACCAACAGTGTTACCGAGACTGTGCCTCCTCGCAAATCTTCGATCAAAGAAGAGGAGGAAGAGTCTCTTCCAGAACTAATCCCTGATAACGAGGAGCCGACCGAGCCTCTTCCGGAATTAGTTCCTAGTAATACTCAGCCGGCTGCCGTTGCACCAGTATCAACAGCAAAGGTTGCGGAGCGCATCTGCAATGCCTGTCTCAAAGGTAAAGGATCCGTTGTTTTTGATCGAGATAATTTGATTCTGATTTCTCGCAGACTTTGATGAAGCCAAGATGGTATCTTGCAGTGACTGCGATGACTATGATCTTTGCACGATATGCCTGCTGAAGGATGCTCATGGTCACCACCCTGCTCACACATTTACCTTAATCCATGATCGCAAGTTCTGCCTGAAGAGCTTGGTTCAGTCTCTCTGCAACCCTGGACGTCGCCACCAGCATGCGGCCATCTGTGACGGCTGTGAGAAGGTAAGCTCTATGCGCCAGCTGTCGTGACAATAGGCTGACATGTTCATCAGCGTATCATTGGCGTTCGTCACAAATGCCTGGCCTGCCCAGACTGGGACTACTGCTCAGACTGTCTTTCGACTGCTCCTCAGAATCACCCACGCCATCGCTTCGTCCCGATCTACGAGGCAATCGCGGAGCCACCTCATCGTCACGAAGTCCACTATGGCATCTTCTGCGACGGTCCTCTCTGCAAGAAGAAGCCTTCCACTGGTTACATTACCGGTGACCGCTACAAGTGTGCTGTGTGCCATGATACCGACTTCTGTGCTAACTGCGAGGCGCTCCCAACCAACACACATAACCGTACTCATCCGCTCATTAAATTTAAGACACCGGTTCGCAGTGTGACTGTCAGCACTGTCGGTGATGATGGATGCGGTGCACAGGTGCTTGCTATGGGTGATCGTGTCCAGAAGGCAGCCTCTCCTCAAACTGCTGTTCCTACTCCGTCCAACGACAGCACCGAGGAAGTGATTGAAAAACAGGCCGAGATAACAGTTGAGCCGATCCAGGAAGTGGAGCGGCCGGAGCCAGCTCCTGCTGAAGAACCGGCCAAAGCTGGCAAGACGGCGTCTTCAGCCGAAGTATCGGGGCACCAGGCCTTTTTCATTCGCGATGCCATTCCAGATGGCTCGAAAATGTCACCAAACACAGTCTTCCACCAGACATGGACCTTGTACAACCCAGGACCACTTGCATGGCCTGTTGGGTGTGATGTACGCTTCGTTGGTGGCGACTCGATGTTCAACGTTGATGCGAACCACCCGTCCAGCGTCGACAACATCACCTCAGCCATGGAGAGCAATAAGCTGTCTAGCCCAGTCGAGCCTGGTCAGAGTGCCGATTTCACTGTGACTCTCAAAACACCCAGCCGCGAGGGCACCGCAATCTCCTATTGGCGGTTGAGGCTTCCAAACGGCGTGCCATTCGGCCACAGACTCTGGTGTGACGTTCAGGTGCGGGCCGACTTTACTGAGACGGGCGATGTTGAACCTGCTGAGAGCAAAGAGGAAAAGCCTGAGCACATCAGCTGCGATGAAGCTCCAAAGGGTGAGGAAATCGAACGCGCCCGAAGTGGCATGATATTCCCTACTCTGGACAAGGAATCTCCAGTCACAAGCACTCACGAGGCAATGGCCGCTGCTCCTCCAGCCCCATCTCTGTCCAATGCCTCCGAGCGGGACATACTTGAGGATGTCGAAAGCTTGACCCTTGAGGACGAGGAGACGGACTGCGGATTCCTGACCGACGAAGAGTATGACGTCCTCGATGCCAGTGACCAGGAGTTTCCGGATGCCAAGCAGTCGCAGAAGTGATCTGCCACAAACTTGTTTTTCCTGCCACGTGTTGAGGCTGAGGTGCAATTATCTGCGATGCAATATTCAAATAATTTCGGGTCTTATAGTTTTCATGGGATGGGTTTGTTCTATTTTTACGCTTGGATATTGTAAAACAGCGATTTACGAGCTCTCGGAAGCGAGTTGCCAGAGACAGACAGTTACTAGGCCCGATGGTGGAATCAATTTGAGTGCGACATACCGGTCGCCTAGGAAATGCCAGCTCGCAAGCTCAAGTTCTGTGCCAACGACGAAGCAAAACTGATCGAATGGTGGAGGTTCTATTCCCACTCCTTTGCAGGCGGAATAAAACTAAGCAACGGCTTTCTCGAAGGCAACTCAGCAATTCCTGTCTTTTCTTGTTCTTGTTGTATCTCTCTTCTCGTTTCTATTGTCTTAGGATAAGTGGTCAATTCAGCAGGTCCTGTCCGTCTTGGTGTGCAAGTACATGAATCAATCAATCATCCGAGGCGTAGAGCAGTATCTTCCTAGACGAGCCAGCACGTTCATGCGTCGAGACGTTTGGGTTATTCGGAATATTTTACACAAGACGGTCAGAGGTCAATTAGTGTGGTGACTTTCATCAGACCACAACTTAGGTAGAGTGGATGTTACTTACCCCAGTTTCCCCAGTGCTCTATAGAGGTACTCGCACTGAATGAATTGCCTCGGTTGTAACTGACTTTACACCCCCACACCGTTCTCCGCACGACGATCTTCTTCCTGGCCCCCAATCTTTGTGGGGGTTCGCTGAGCAAATGAGCATGGACTTGCGTCTCCACAGTCCCTTTCGTAACATGTCGCTTGAGGGGTTTGTTCTTTCCACATCGGTTGTCCAGGGACCATCTTTTTGATTTATTTATTTATTGTCATTCCCTTCCTCCCAATCGATTGCAACGGTCGAGCTCGTCACGATACATGACACAGCATTGCCCCCAGGACAGTTCTGTCTTCCTTGATTGTCTTTGATTGCATTTGATTGCAATGGGAGGCCTTTTTCAGAATGCAATTCGTCTTGCCATTGCTGCCGTCCTGGTTGCCTGGGCCTATGGACCGGTCTATCATAAATTGACCATTCTTGGAGTCTTCAGAACACCGTCTCGAGCTATTGCTGCAGAAAGCGCGGGTCTCGTGAAAATCGAAGATACTGTGCACTGTGAAGATCTACATCATTATCAACCCGCCAACAAGCTGTTCGCAGCATGCGAGGATACCGTCTCAACTCGCTTCGGATGGTTCCCACCATTGTTGAACTTCAAGCAACCTCCCAAGTCAAGGGGCTCGATTCACGTAATTGATCCCAATGTGAGTAAACATCAGAAATTTCATCATGAATGACAGGCAATTGCTAAGATCGACATCCATTTGCTCAGTCCATGAAATCGACACGGCTTTCCTTGGAGGATTTCTCAGGCCCGTTCTCAACGCACGGAATCGACGTCATACAGGATCCAGAGAATGTCGACGCCGTATACATTTTCGTGGTGAACCATGTGCCAAATCCTGAGTACTTCGAGGAACACAACAAACAGGATGATGTGCCCAAGACCCGTTCACAGATCGAGCTCTTTCACCATGTCCTGGAATCGACTACGGTCAAGCATATTCGCTCAATCCGGCATCCTTCCATCAAAACGCCGAATGACATCTATGCTGACGGCCCGTTGTCTTTCTACGTCACCAATGACCATTTCTATCGAGAGGGAATCCTGCGGACAGTCGAGGATCTCATTCCGGCAGCAACGTGGTCCAACATCATCCATGTTCAAATTGACAATCTCGACTCCTCGGAGGCAGACACTGGTTTCCAGGCCACCGAAGCTTTGACGGGTCTTCATAACAACAACGGCCTTGGACATGGTCAGTCTGCGGACGAGATGCTGATCACGAGCGCAATGTCGGGATATCTCTATCTTGCTAGACCGAGCCGAGACAACAACACGATCACAGTAACGGACGCCATAGCTTTTGATTCTCTTGCAGACAATCCAACATATTACATGGATCCCTACCGTACGGCATCCGATGACGCTAGCGGCTATCTCATGGCAGGAGTTGCGCGGCCAATCGATATGCCCACGTCGCATCTGGACCCGTCAGCGAAGGATGGAGTGATGGTGTGGTATTTGCGACGTAACTCATCGAGCGAAGACGGCTGGGAAAAGCGCTTGATCTTCGAAGACGACGGGACCAACATCCGCACAGCCAGTACGGCCGTATTGATCCCGGCTGAAGGGGAGGCGGCGGGACATAAGAAAGCCTGGCTTTTCGTTACGGGATTCTTGGCAGAGAGTGTCGTTGTTGTTCCAGTTGATCTATGAGGAATGAGTTGCTCGGTGGTGGAGAATGGACTTCAGAAGATCAGTTGCTCCGCATCCATACCTAGCTGTATTCTCCGTTTATATCGATACTGTCCTTCTAAGTAATCAACGTTCTTCGAAAACCATGCACACCAGTCATCTTCTGATATTCCTACTTCAACCGCCTCAAAGCCTTCACCACCTCCTCCGTCCCAATCACCTCGGCAAATTCTCCCTGCAAGCTCGCCACCGAGACGGCCTGGACCGTTTCAGCATCAAACCCACCCTTTGCCCACGTCGCCGTCGCATCGGCAACCAGCACGATCCGCCCCTTCTCCACCTTCACATTCTCATCAGCATGCGTCCCATCAACATTGAACTTCACGGGTCCCTCGGGATACCGATCCACGACGCCCAAATTCGCCGCCATCCTCACCGTCGTCGACACGCAATGATCCGTCGTCAACCCCGCAAAGATCACTTGCCGGATGCCGTTCTCCCGCAGATGCGACTCCAGCTTCGTGCCGATGAATGCAGAGTTCACGCTCTTCCACATCACGGCCTCGGAGCCGTCCGATGCGGGCACGGCGAAGTCGAGCGGGCGGATCCCGTTTCCGGGGTGTTTGGGGTGCAAGGGGCTGGTGGGGGAGAGGGAGGAGTGGAAGACATGGATGATTTCCAAGTGTGGTCCGACGCTGCCTGGCGCGATGATCTTCGAGCGGGCGGCGCGGAATGCAGATAACAGGGCTTGCAGGTTGGTTTCGTAGAGTGGGTTGGAGCGTGTGGTGCCCCAGTGGGTTGGGTGCGAGAAGGCAGCTTGGTTGTCGATGAGGATGAGAGCTGTGGGCTGGGTGAATGTTAGGACCGTCATTGTCGATATTTTTTTTTTCTCTTGTTGTTGGTGACGTATGGAATTGGGTATTGAGAAAAGTATATCCGATCGATGGATCGATGGATATGTTGGAATTAACGTGTATATATATATATGTATTCAATAGGTCCCTTCGAATCCCTTGTCTTTATCAAGAGATTTTGAGGGAAAACGGCTTATGAATCACTGGGCGATGTGGTTCTCGATGAGTCAATGCGCTCGTATTTCCTGTAATGCCAAGACTTGAAGCCCAAGATTGTATGGATTCTGAGCATCAACTGTTCAATGCGATGGTGAGGCTGCTCCAGACAAGCACAAGTTTCGCGAGAATTCCTGTATAAAGCTCAAAGTACCATATGTTCTAAACAAAAAGAGTATAAGGATCAGCAATAAGTCTATCTCATGTGTGGTTGTGACAATCAAGTAACTTGATGTCATGGTTTGCCTTGTTTGTTTGCTTTTGCCTGAGGTGTCAAGGTGTCCGCATTTTCCTCCGCGGCCAAAGAAAGAAGTTCGTCTTTGCTTCTCAATCTCTCCTATTCAATTCAAGCCAACAACGTCACTCTTTTCTTGCTAAGGGTGTCTTCTTCTTCTGTTTCTTCAATTCTTTTGATTTGTATTATATGTGTCTCACATGATATCTCCTGCTCTCTACGGCCAGCGCGCCGTTCTCACTCGCCCCTGCGTGTCAATCGGCGCGGCGCCATTACGACACCATCATTATTATGCCTTTAAGCAATCCACATCTGGCTTTCGCAGCTTCGATGCCCAATTTAAATCCAGCGCCATCCCCAAATATGAAATCCAGCGCAGATATGCATCCTCTCCGCCATCCCCCAAGCACTCGCGACCATCCTCATCCGCCGAGCCCAAGCATTCCTCTTCCACTCCTTCCACATCCTCTACGGCCACCACCGCTCCTTCAGACGATATCAATCCTCCCCCTAGTACATTACCGGCCGATCTCAACATCCCCGAGCCAGTCTCTCCCTCTGCATCTCCGTCGGACAAGCTCAAGCGCTACATCGCCCTCGGCCGCGCATACGTATCCTTCTACAAGACCGGAGTGAAGAACGTCTACCATAACTACCGCGCTGCGGTCCTCATTCGTCGCTCACTAGGTATCAACGCCTACGCACCAACATCCATTCCACCCGCTCCTCCCGCTCCCAAGTTTCACGAGTCCCTCACCGCCGTGAACCTCAACCGAGCCAAGTTCCAACTAGTCCGCCGTTCGGCACACGACATCCGCCGCATGATCCCCTTCACCTTCCTCCTCATCATCTGCGGGGAATTCACGCCCCTGGTAGTCCTCGCCCTCGGCGACGCCATCACGCCGCTCACCTGCCGCGTTCCGCAGCAGGTCGCCAAGACCCGCTCGCAAAGGTCGGCCCGCAAACGCGCCGCGCTGGCCGCGCACCAGGCGCAGACAACGGGGTCGGTCACCCCCGTTCCCGTCGGATCGGATCAGGAGCTGGATCTCCTGGCCATGCAGTACGCTAGCGCGGCGTGGATAGAGAGTGCGTCGCCGAACGAGGTCTTGCGTGCTTGTGCGGTGTTCAATCTGGCCAAGACGCATGATCGGTCGCCCGGTCTGGTGTCCGTGTTGTATAAGCCCCGGTTGCGCCGGTTCGCCGAGTACCTGAAGCTGGATGATGGGTTGATTAGGAATGGCGGCGGTGTCAAGGCTTTGAGTGCGGCGGAGGTGAGGTTCGCGGTTGACGAGAGAGGCGGAGTAGACGTTTCAGAGGGTCAAGCGGAATGGGAGGCTGAGAGGGTGCAGAGGAGGTGGTTGGAGAGGTGGCTCCAGCGGAGGAAATGATGGTTCTCCTGCGTTTATGGGTATTGATGGCTTGGACCATTATTGAATCGGGTCACGGTGAGGCCAAAAGTAAGGATAGACTGACTGGATTTTCCAGTTGAAATGTTTCTATACATAGGACTTTTCTCAAGTTGTACAATACCACTATCTATATACCGTAATGTTCAGCCTTTCGTTAGTACCTAGGTCCATCGATAAGCAGTTGTTTTTGTTTGAAGAAACTTGGTAGAGCACCCGGACACTTTGTCATCCACGGCATTGATCCCTCAGGACCGATGAATTCATTTTATTCCTTTCTTTACTCTTATGTACTCGACGATAATAATTTGCCCACAATATCAGCACATACATTTCCAGCCAAATCTCACAACCCAAACGGGCAATTCAACAGAACCGATGACGTCACCCAGCTTGAACCATCATCCAAAACAGGCTTCTGTCAACCACTTGGAAAGGATGATCCTATTATCATTTTGTTGACTCTTAGCTTACCTTTCCTGTTCGTACCTTGAGTTTTCGCTTTTTGCTCTATTACTTGGTTATCTACATCCCCATATCGCTGGTGCACGGATAGGACAGACAATTGAGTCAGAGACATAACCGTTGCCAGCGGCAATTCGCTTTTCTTGATTCGAAGATATGAAGTCTCGATACGAGAAACTCAAAAGGTGTCCCAAGAATGATTCCATTAGGCATTGGTCCCCTTCTTTCCAGACAAGCCCCAAGGGAACATTGAACCCGACCACCCTTCGCCATCCTTGTCGAGTACTCGTGACAAAAACCAAAAAAAGGGGGGGTTGTCCATAAATCTGAGCTAGACGCTCTGTACATGGAAGGAAGAGATTTATCCGACAGTACAAGATCTATACATCAATGTCATAAGTTAACGTGAATCTCGAACATCACCCACCATGAGTATTACCGTCGTCAAGAAGGCGATCGAATGTAGGCGTAGATTCGAATAAACAATCACCAGAATTATTCTAAGACGCTGTTCGTCCGGGAGGAAAAACCAGGTGCCGTCATGTATTTTCAGCTGTCGCGTTTGCCTGCTCGTCTGCTTGATTCGGGTTGTTCTTCCGCCGTGGTGATATTCGGCCATTCTAGTGATCGTTAGCTAGATGACCCGGATATCTCTGGTGCGCCCTCATCTGCGCAGCACCACGAACCTGCTTTGCCCATCTTAGTCCGCAGCTGTTGCAGAGATCGCGGTTCCCACTTGGTCCCCGTCTCCATTCCGGGGTGTTCTTGGTGTGGCACGTGGCACAGCTCTTCTCCACAGGCACGGTGCTCTTCTTCCTCTTGCGCTTCTTCTTTCTGCTGAGCAGTGCGGATAGCTCGTCGGAGAGCACCCGATTTTTCTTCTCTAGTTCGCGGAGTTCGAACTGCCAGCTCGAGCCTCTCGTCGGCTTGAGTTCGGCGAAAACGTTGGGCTCGTTAAGCGGGAACACATATTGATTGCCGGGAGGCAGCCCGCCGGCCCCGATCTCGGTAAACAGGTCAATGGGGTTCTGGCTTGAAGATCTAACAGCCATGGAACTGTTGTCTCCCTCGCTATTGCCGGCAATCAATGTGGCCGTAGCGCCAGCAAAGAAATGTTGTTTTTCATTCGACGTTTGTTGCGAGTTGGAGACCAGCGGGGTGGACTTCATAAACCGAAACTGCGCAACCAAGAATGAAGGCTTCAACCCTTCCGGAGCGTCTCCAGGGTACAATGTGGTTTGCGCTTGAAGCGTATGTCCCTTCCTGTGACGCATTTGGTGGGAAAGGGTGGCTTGTCTACCGCTCCGGCAGGTTTCAAGCGCTCCTAGGACTTCTGGCTTCGACTCCGCGCCCATCAAGTCTTGGATGCTCTTGCCAATCAAATCACCCGGCTGTCGGCCCAGTACGGGACGAGCTTTGGATGACATGAAAAGAATCATTCCCGACAATGATAGTTTCGCCCACAGGTCGTTCTCTCCAAACCCATCGCTCTCAATTGCCGCAATGCGGTCGAGACAGTAAACAGGTCGCTCCCTCCCAGACAGGACCAGATACTTTCTTCCACGATCGAGTTCGATGTGCCACGATCCATGACTTTCGAACCACATGTATCCACTATATTTCTTTCGAATCCGGTAGACCACGCTAACTGGAGCAGTAGTGGTGCGGGCTCGTAGGTCTCTGATGGCAGGACCGATGTCACTGGGATGGCAGATGGCAGACAAAATTTTCCCAACCAGCTCATTTGAATCGTATTCAAGAATCTTGCTGCAGGATGGGGAGAGATAAAGAAATTCGCAATCAAAGGAAAGGACATGAATCACATCGTCGGAATTCTCAACGAGAATGCGGTCCAGGTAGTACTTGGAGGTTTCGGATTCAGCAACGCCAATAGTGTTTAAGATAGCAGATACTTCATCGTGCCCAAATTGGTTCGTTGGATCCGCCTGGACACGGTACATATCCGGCCGGGGAACTATGTACGTGGGTAGCTGATCACGTTGGTAGTTGATCATGTAGGTACCGTCTAGTTCAAAATCAATGGTGGTTCGCGATCTGCAACTGATAAGAAAGAGCATTTCACGTACTGGGGTTTCTCCTCGTCACAGCATCGGGCTTTTCAACGAGGTCCACTTGAAACCCAACATAGAACCTGTACTCTTCCGTGTCCCAGCGGATGGGAATCATCGTGATGAGGTTCATGAACGGTTGACCACCTTTCCGATAATTGATGAGACTGGCTTGAATCTCGGATCGATCATCAATCGTAGATCTGAGACGAAAGGCGGTCTGATTATCAACGAATTTCCGCGTCATTCCCGGTTGAACCTGGCCATCTGGCCCCTGGAGAAAGCGGCAGTTCCGGCCCACAATCTCATCCTTGGTATAGCCGGTCAACCGTTCGAAGGCATCCGAAACGTACACAATAGGATGATCCTCGCGGGTGATGTCACAGAGTACAAACGCGCACGACAAGTCAACAGCGCCGATGTTGATTTTAGGGTTGGGCCTGGACGCTACGCGGGCCTAGAATCGATGGTTAAATTATGTAGCGCGACAATGGTAGTGCAGGAACCCACCAGAATGCCCATAATATCGAAACCACTACTGGAGTAGATGTTGGGAAATGGAGGGTTTTCCTTGTAAGGTTCCGGTTTTACCTGTATAAGATTTTCTACTTGACAAGAGCAAATGTCTGTAAGTAATGTCCACAGGAAGCGCATGTCGGGACCCGAAACAACTCACCTCCCATCGAGTTAATTGGCGTAGCCTTTTTGGGCTGGATCTGGACGACTTTAGGTCGCGAAACTCGTCGAGAAGCCGCGGGATTGTAGGACGGCACGGCGAGAGATTGGGAACTCTGAACGTGATCGTCCGACGCAGAAACTTCGAGATCGGTGCTCTGAGGTGGCATTCGGGTGTTGAGATCTGCGTAGCCAGCGGTTTGGTTCAAACTCATGTGTCGTGATCGGGCGGAAGTTGTTGCAGGAAATTGATCCAGGTTCGTCCCTAAGCCGGCAGAGGAGGACGTGTACGTCGCCGCGATATCATAAGCATAAGAACTCCCTGTTTCCAGGGACGTTGGCATCTGACTTCCGGCAGTGGGCAGTAGATCATAGGAGAGCATAATATTCGACATTCGACTGTCCAAATCCACCATTCGCATCGGATGACGATATCCCTGCAAGCTCAGGTCGTCCTGAGAAGAGAGCATAGCACTTTGTGCACTGCTAGCCAACATTCCTTGGTTCTGCGACGAAGTGAAGGCATAGTTTCCGACTTCGTCGGAGCCAGATTGTTGAAATGATGCCAGTGGCACTCCCCTCATCTGGGCATCTCGATTATCGGATGGATGAAGTGACTGCATTGACCTCTGTTGGTGCTGAAATCTTGCCTGATCTTGAAGATATAGATCATCCATCCCTTGTCCACCCATCAATGCGGGATTTCTGTCCATAGGATCTGCCGGGGTAGCTTCCTCTGCACTATGAAAGTCCTCCATTTGTCGATTCGACCGAACCAGCTGGTACTGCGGGGCATAAAATGCCTCGAAGCCACTCGCCGTGCAACTTGCCATGTCGAAAGAGCACCGAAGCAGTGGGAGAGCCCCACGATCAAAGAAACCACTGAAGAGGAAGCATATGCGCTAGTCTATATAACAAGCACGACAAATACCGAAGCAGGGAGTCCGGATATACTAAGATTGCGATGGCACTTTTCGTTCGGACGCGAAGCGAAACCAAATCCCGCAGAGTATACAATCAAAGATTCAGATGTACAAGATCGGTGAGGGATTTTGGGACAGAGCGGCCTGAAGAGGATCGAAAATCCAAGATGGGAAACGACCACAGAGTCATGGTGTATTACTGAAGATCCCAGTCTCCAGTCTCGAGTCTCCAAGCGTTGGCGGAGCGGCGAAAGGCGCAAGCGAGAACGGGACGGAAGTTGATCCGGGCAGATCTAGGGACAGTAGTTCCAAGATTAAAATAAATCAAAAATACGTAAATGGTTGACTGTCCAGTAAGTTGAAACTGGAAACTGGAAACTACACCCAATGATGGCGCCGAGAACGCGGGGGGTAAAGAACCTTGGAATACGCCATTCCAACCTTGGCAGAGAGAAGGTTGCTCACATGGAGCGACCAACCAGAGATGGCCTCGGGGCGGAGACATTGTCCATCCGAAAGTTCAGACAATAGCAATCAATGCCATGCCGTCATTAATAGAATAATCCAACAAGAGCAGCAATGATCATTTCCAAGTGTCTGTTCAGTGTTGATTCCAGATTATTCTCAGGAACGGGCGAAAGGACAAGGAAGGCAGAACCTGTAAGCGCATGAATATACATGTCACATTTGAGGCGCCGACCATCATTGAAGGCTGACTCGGAGTTGGTGGCCGCTTTGAGATGGAGGACTGGGCAGTGGGAGAGCCTGAGAGCCTGAGAGCCTGAGGCTGAGAGGAAAGACAAGCAAAAAGAAAATATCGGACTAATCCTGTTATGGATATTAGTCCGAATCGATTGGCTGAGAGTCGTTCTTCTCATGGATGGTGGGGCAGCATCAAGGAAAATCCCAATATGATGGATAAACGCCCCTGATAATCTCCGGTTTTCGACGCAGTCCTGTGGCACTGTGGCAGTGTGCACTGTGATCACTGACTACCTCCCAGATTTCCAAACATCTCAAGCCAGAGCAAGGGAAAGGAGATTGCCGTAGGAGATACAAGATCACAACAAGATGATGCTGACCCTGCAGCCAGTTCGCAAGACAATCCTTACTTTTCGAGTCAAGTAATCCTGCAGAATTAATAGATTGACTTGACAGATAACGGAAATGATGTCCAGGCCTCCAGGGGGGGTCTCCCTTTCCATAATGGATCGCCGCCCGTTGACACCATTTCCGATCGCCTTCTTTGAACTTTCTTTTTGTCTCTTTTCTCTCTTGCTTGTGCGAAGGAAAAAAAAAAAGGATTTCAGATTAATTGCTTTTTTCTTTGTATAGCCTCTATCGGCTCAATTCCCTTTAATTTCCGTGTTTCCCTCTTTTTTTTTTGCTTTTTTTTCCGAATTTCCCCCTTTTGGATATTCATAAACATCAATCTTCTTCACATCAGACACGCCTGTATCGCGTACATTCCTCGCTCGATCTGAAATTCGAATTTCCTTCCTTCTCCGATAAAGTGGCAGCCTTTGGATAGGTCTGCCTCGCGCGCGAATCAACCCCACTGCGCTCACGCGATGGCGGACAAGATCTCGATCACGATCTGTGGGGATGGAGGATGCGGTATGGAATGGACCCTCAGCTACAATTGGTCGCTTGATGGGAAACCATTATTGTGATGAATTACATATGCCACCTGGCCGTACATCTCTGACTGTTCCCCCACGCGAGCAGGTAAATCGTCAATCACTCTTCGATTGGTGCGCAGTCAATGGATACATGAGTAAGTGCCTTTCTTTGATGATCTTACTTTTCAATTTCTTGTTCAATTCAATTGACTGACGCCGGCGACGTTCAGATATGACCCTACCATCGGTACTTGATAACCCACCTCCGTTTGTTCGAGCTGCAAAACCCCATCGCAACTCCGATTCGCTTCTAACACATACTTTGCGAGGATTACAGAGGACTCGTACTCGGTCACCCGCACGGTCGACGGCATCCCATACTTCTTGTCCATAACCGACACCGCGGGCCAGGAGGAATATCGCGGGTTATGGGCAGCGTCAAACCTGAAGTCGGATGCATTCCTCATGGTGTATGACATCACCAATGCATCCAGCTTATCCGCCTTGGATTACTTCATGGACATGATCGATATCGAGGCCGAACAACGAGTGGAGGATCACCACCGCTTGAGAAAGGAGCTAGGAGCAAGCGCAGAGGGAGTCGATGTCGGCATGCCTCCACCGGTCAAGATCGTTGCCGGTAACAAATGCGACTTGAAGGATCTTCGGGCGATCACGGCAAGGGAAGGCCTGGAATACGCCCGGAAACACGGCTGTGGGTTCATGGAGACAAGTGCAAGGGAAATGGTGAACATCGAAGAGACCTTTGCCTGTATAGACTCCCTTCCGTCGAAGATGGTCAGTGTGTGTCTAATGACTTTGGCAGTGCTTGTTCGCCGTGTCGTCGAAGCCCGCCGATTACATTACAACCAAGGAGCCTCTGGGTCTCAGAACATCGGATCTTCCACCGCTCGAACTCCTGCTCTGACTGCCCCCGAAAAGGACGGAAGCAAGAATTCTTCAAAGGCCTCCGGTCAACGACATAGTCGCTTCCTAGGGTTGGGTAAGGGATTGCTGAAGCGTGTCAGCAAAATCAGTTTCTCAAAGGACGCCGTGCCGGAGGATGTCCAGGGACAGACGAGGGAGAAGCCCGATCGAAACGCACCAGAATCATCACATCAAACACCTCCAGTCGACCAGCAGACACCAGTCCCGAAGCAAAGCGTGTGGAAACGCATTAGCTGCTGGGTGAGATAATCTATACTAATCTCGTGCATATGCTTGGATATATAAGGCTTATTTACTCTGTGGCTGTGTTTTTATTTGTCTTTTGATATATATACCCCCTGCTTTCGTCCATGCTCACCCCTGTGATGGAAGTTATGTTACTGTACATTATGTCTTTCTGTCCTGCACATACTTCCTTCGCTCTCTCGTCACAATCATCATCTCATTGTTATCTTGATACCTTTTGTCTGATGGACTTGGCGTTGTTTCAGTGACTTTCTGGTTTATTCTGATACCACTGATGCTACTGCATATTGCATCTTAACTAGATATCCTTTCGTTTATATCTCTCCTACTGCTATGCATTTTTTCCCCCCTTCACTTGTCTACAACTCGAGCTTTCCCACCCATCAGACCGTTGCAATGCATATCTCGCAGAATTCGCTATCTAACAGAATATGAGAGCCCCATGCTGATTGATACTCGATACTCACTCCTTTCCCTTCTATCGGTTTGGGTCGAGGTCTTTGGAAATGGAAATCCCTGGGCAGCCGGCCAAACTCACAATAGCAGAAGCGTATGTAACGTCTGTGCGTTTTGGCAATGAGTTTTTGCTCTGGTGCTTCCATCCATCCAGAACTGCATGTACGTACAAGCTAAGAGAAAGATTTATAATTATCCCAGTACCATTGCCCGAACGCTCTCTAATCCATGGGCTTGGGTTTGGCCTCCGCGAATCCGCGAATCTTCTATGCTTCGGTTTCTGTAAGTATACAGGCGCACATCTCTCATATCTACACATAATATTATATCTTCATTACCCGTGAAAAACGACTTTCCGGCTCGTTTCCTCGGCTGGCTTCTACAACGTGTATGTCGACCCCTTGTAGCTCTAGATGGAACCAATGCACCGTCTAGCGCATCAGACAAGGCTTGCAACGCAGCGCTCATCGCAAAGAGACTTTCAGAGAAAAGTCCACGATCCCGGTACCTTGATGAATCGAGCTCGTCGAGAGGATGTCCACATCAGCGCAGGCATACGAGGCCGCATTCGCCTCGGTCAGCCCGCCACTGACCTCGACCAAGAAGGACTTGTTCTTTCCCGCCCACGTGTCCTTGAGCTCCTTGGCTGCACTCCGCACTCCGTCCGGGGTGAAGTTGTCCAACATGATAACGTCGGCGCCGGCTTCGATGGCCGCGTTCGCCTCGATGACACTGCGGCATTCCACCTCGACCTTGGTCGCGAAACCACCCGCGGCCTTGGCCGCCTGCACGGCGCGAGGGATAGCAGCTGCGATGGACTCGATGGACGGAGGTTCGGACTGGGCTGGAGTAGCGCCGCCACTGCTGATATCGGCTGCAGATCTGTTGTTCGCGCAAGCCCAGACGTGGTTATCTTTCAGCATCGTCATCGAGCTGAGGTCGTGACGGTGCGGGTCTGCGCCGCCGACGAGGATGCCGTATTTCTCGACCACGCGGAATCCAGGCGTTGTCTTGCGGGTTCCTGCAAGGGTGCCGTTCCAGCCGTGAGAGCGGAGCGCGGTAACGAGCGAATTGCTCTTGGTTGCAATGCCGGAGCAGCGGGCGAGGATGTTGAGAGCAACACGTTCGCCGAGGAGGATCTTGCGGATGGGACCGCGGACGGTGGCGCAGTGTTTGACTGGATCGATGAATTCGCCTTCTTTGACGTGCCATTCAACACTGCGGACGTCAGCTGCTGCCGACACTCGGCTTGGGGAGAGACCTACGAGCATCCTAATTGAGAAAATACCTCATCGAAGAATGGAACACCGGCTACAACGCCCTGGTATCCAAGAGGTTGTCAGTCATAAAAAGTAAAAGTTGTGGTCCCATATGGATCAGATCGTATGAAGTTCCCTTGGACAAATGTCCGAATTGAGCGAGCACAACATCATCATTCTGGGGAGGCAAAGAAGAAGCACTGGAGAGAGGGAGGATGCCAATTGATACACATGCAAAGTCAAGAGAAAGAAATACATGAATGAGCCAAGCTGTGAAAGTGGAAAAGATTGAACATGCCAACATCAGCACTCAGTCGCATACCTTGCTCTTACCCAGTAACCTCGCCTCGCCTTCAGATTCGCCAACGACAAATCCACCATAGTCGAAACTGGGGCAATCCTCCTCTAACCAAGAAGCGATGAGACGCTTGTAATTACCGGGCAGCAGGTGCCGGAGGTCTCCATACTGAGATGCCATCATGGAATGCTTTCTTTGTATAGACAACGCGGTTCAGTGACGTCTGTGGTAAGGCACGATAGATTTGTCCCGATTCTTGGCGGTTCAATTGAAGATCTCGACCGAAAGTCTCGGAGGGTATGACTCAAACGGGTAAGTTGTGCAGATCACAGCTCGATCAAGGAATATACAACGAAGAAATCAACGTCGAACAGACACAACCCCCCACGAATTAATATCGATGAGAGCAAATGGAGATACTGAAGGATGAGGGGAACTTTCCCCAATTCCACCCCAAAACGCGGGCGATTGTCGGCGATTATCGGCGAAGGCATGTCACGTGGTGATATGAGGGGCTATCACGTGCTTGTTTACCGATCCTGGTTGAGACTGCTTCATCCCGACAGAGCACATACAGCATGGTTAATATGAAGATAAATGGATGGAATCTCCACAAGCAATCTAGTCCGCCGGGCGTTGGGCTGTCTGGACATTGTACGGATTGTTTTCGATTCGAAGTGAACAATGTCCGTTGATGAATGCATGCTTAGGTAAGGCTGCAGCTCAGCTCTGATGTTTATCGGCAGGAAAACTATCTTATTGGGATTCTTTCGACGCAGCTGGCCCTTGGATGTATTACCATTACATACATCATCATCTAATCGTTGCCGCTTTAATCTCATCACGAGATTGAAGGGATAATCTTTCATCTGGGTGTCGGATACGAAAACGAGAGACCGTCTGCTTACGCATCCCCCCGCCAACTTTGAACCTGCGACTTACTCCTCCGTAAGTCCACCAAGAAGCGACAAGCCTTGGCTTTGGTGGCAGTTGTCTTCCTCGTGTGTATGGACTATGGAGCATTTGCTTTTCTATATTTGCTCAACAATGCCAACACTGCCTCATTGCAGGCAGCAACGTAAAGAACAGACGCCATTGGCCCATCGTAGCACAATCCCTTTACGGAGTAAGCTGTTACCATTCCTGCGTCAAGCTGGCTGCAAGAGGTGAATGTTGTTATTTGGGATTTGCTCTGACATAGTCTCCTCTTCTTGGCTTTTTCCTCGTCCATCGTATTCGCATCGTATGAATGATTCAGAGCGGTCCAACTCCGGGTCCGAGAAATAGTGTCGCTTGGGACCAGGAGGACACACAGTAAAATTGAGGAACAATGGAAAAACCGCCGGGGATATGTGCGGGGTAAAGTACACACTACAGGGGAACATGAGCACGACGCTGAGAGACATAAACGGAAAGTAATTATGAACCTGGTTATATAGCATAGCATGGACACTGTGGTTTCAGTGGTACGAAGAGGGCAATAAGCCTCGTGTGAACCCATTTCAATTAACGTTGATGATCGATCGATAAACTCAGCATTTGGCCGGGATAAAGCTTCTGGCTGAGAGTAGCACAGAATGAGCTCCGGTGAGGGAGAATGAGGGGTAAGAAGGTCGTGGCTGAATTTCGATGACGCAAATAATAGCAATCAACGTCTAAAATAAAATATAATACCGGGATGTTTTGCACGGCGTCCAGCGAGGACCTCGGACTTCGGGCTTTAACCAGACCGCTTGTTATTAGGCAGGTACTCGGTGGATGATACTTCTGTCGAGGACTCGAGGGGCATTGTCGTACAAAACAAGGAGGGGATAGCATGAAGCAGTGTATCCATGCCACTACATCTTGGGAAATGCGACCGACCATGAATGCATAATGAGATTCAATTTTCACCGCTACTTCCAGAGGATAAGCTGTAGGAATATTATTGAACTCTTTGAAGTTCGTGCCTCGGCAGACTTCAGTTCATTCGATTCAATCGTTCGCTCTACTGTGTACAATATACTGCTTGCAGTAATCACGGCCGTCGATCGGGACATGGTCCATGTCAAGTTGTCAACGTACTCCGGCTGATATATATCCGCAGAGCAAGACGCTAAACAAACCCAATTGAGCGAAAATTCGATAAATGAAAAAGTAACATGAATCATAATATCATTGCATCGGAGGGACGATCCTCGCCTCGCCAAGCTTCCTGCGGGCTGGATGTCCCCGAATCCGACTTCCGAGAACGAGACGGACGGTCACGATACGCCGTCATGACCTGTACCATCAGCCGGTGTATCTGTATCTGTATTTGTATCTGTGTATTCAACAACAACAACAACAACAACAACAACAACAACAACAGACTAGACCTTTGAACGAAATGAACACCAAACGGCCACGGAATTGAATTCCTTGCATCGCAGTGCTTGAGCCTTGAACCCCTAGGAATAGGGACAGACCCGTATTCCCCCCGAATCTTAAACACTTCTATGAGTCTAAGAACGTGGCGAAGGGGCTTTGACCACGATCGATTATCGGAGTGAGCTCTGAAGAAAAATCTCCCGCGCCTCACTTGGATAATTACAGCCTTTCGACTATCATAGGCCGGCATGCCTAAACTGTCCATTAATGCTTGTCTAGAGTTTAATATTATTATTTAATGGTAAATTCCCGCAATGCACAAAGGACTTGTGCAACGGGGGTGGACGATGCCAATTTTCGTACGTGGTATGACGGCTTGGCGAGAGTGACCGAGTCGGTGACTCACACGCAGTATATACTCTGTACAGGCGATATGCTTCGTTGTGAGGATATGAGTTCGATGAGACATTTGCTCTCGATGCCATTGATGATTGGGCTCCCTCGGGTGGAAACAGGTCATGTCAAATTGTCAATGTTGAGGATTTTAATTACTCCGTAGTTGTGAAAAGAGGCAGTTACTCCGTAATAGGAACCACATGTCGGAACTCTCGTTTCAGCAAGTCCATGACAGTCCATGGGCTTTGACAAGGACACCATTCCAGAATCATCTTGACCAGATGGAGACAGGGCGCTAGAAGAATCGGACGGTCTTCGAGAAGCTCTTGGCAAGTCCGTCACGGCACGAAGAAGAATGTGAGAACTTAAGAAGCCACAATGAGTGAATTTCGATGCATCGGTGCCCGTATCGAACGGCACTTAGTGCTCTTCACAAACCGAAGACTCGAGTGGGACTCGGGCTCTGAGGCCTTTTTTTCTTGCGCACTGGTTATTTTTCTCTTTTGGTGTGAAACGACAATTACATAATACATACGTGTATGGAAGCCTCGATCTACTTCAGAGTCTAGATCAGTGGCCCGGAGACTTTTTGTTGGTCTTTCGGGAATAATTTCACAGTCGATGGAGGAAGATCATATCGTGCCCGGGACCGGAATCGACCACCCTCGGAAACATATCACGGGAGATAAGGGTGATCGGCATGGTCATCATGATATCAACAGCAGATAAACGATTGATTTGCTTGTACGAATGTATTGGAAATCAAAGTCCAGCAATGACTCAGAATATCGTACGTCCGTTCCTCTCAATCGAGGTCACAGCCTGTCACATCAAGTTCATCAACCCCTGCAGCTGACAAGGCAAGCAAGTTCAATGATGCCGCTATAGCCGTGGGCGACAGCTGTATGGCCAGCTCATTCACTCCTTCCAAGCTTTGTACAGGTTCTTGCATCCAAAGACTTGTCCCTTCTTCAGCAGCGTCATCGGTCTCCACGCTGGCTCGTTGGGTGCGTTGATGTAGCGGCTAGGTTCCACGCAGAAACCAGAGCCTTCACCACGTGCAGGGGCGCCTTCAACCTCAGGCACGTCGATGAACTTGCCGGTGTAGAACTGGAACGCGGGCTCGGTGCTGTGAACCTCCAGGTGCAACTTCGTTGATGGATGGCTGAATGAACCGAGGAGCTTAAGAGGCTGTTTGCGCGTATCCAAAGGCACCTTGGAGGGATCACTCTCCACGATGAAGCAGTCGTCGATGTGAGGTTCCGAGGGACCTAGCTTGAACTGAGTTGTTACATCCCTGGGGAATGGATCGATGTGGCCCAGAGGGATGCCCGTTGGGTCCACAGGCAAGTAGTTGTTCGTGGTCAATTGAGCGTTGGTGCCCTGGACGTTAGGGCCACCCGAGATGTTGAAATAACTGGGTGGTTTAAAACGTCAGCCTTATGCTTTGCCACGTGAAGATACCAATAGGATTCACCTATGGTTCGTAACGTTGACCACGGTCTCTTCGCACTCATCGCCAACGAACTCGACCTCGTACTCAACACCAAGCACTGTCTTCTCGGGAGTCGCACCCTCGACGTTCTCTTTACTGGCAGTGTACCACACTCTCAATTCCACCGTTCCAGGATATCCTTCTTCGCCATCCTTACTGAGATATTTGAAGAGCAGGGCGTCTTTTCCGTCACGCTTGACGGTCGTTGGTCCATCGAAGATGCGCTTAGCCCATCCTATCTCACCGCCGTGCAGGGAATTGGGCCCGTTGTTCTTCGCGAAGGTGTAAGTTTTCCCATTCAGATTGTTGATAACGCCATCCTTCAGTCTGTTGGCAACGCGCCCGATTGTAGCGCCGAAGTGCGGCGTGTTGTACTTGACATAGTGTTCCTGGGTGGGGAATCCGAGCACGATGTTGTGACCAGCGACGCGGAATTCCTGAATGATGGCCCCGAGAGGCAGAAAGGTGAAAGCAGATTCGTCAGCAGAAGACATCGCGATGCTGCAGTTGAAGAGCAATGGGAAATTATGGACTGTGGGAGAGAGGACACAAGTTGGATCACTCGAGGTGGCAGATGACGTTTCATCTAGAAGCAACCCCGCAATACGCCGATCAGACGCAAGTGTATTTTCCCGGAACAAATGACCGATGCTAAAGGACAGATTTCAGAATAGCATCAAGCGAGATGCTTGATCGAAATTCTCCATACTCATTTGTCCTTGCACGGTTAGTTCAATCTCTGAATGGTCCCATCTTGATCACGGATGTTGTTTTGTGGAACTGCCCCTCAATTAGGTGGATTTTACCCAGGTCGAAGTCACTCTCAGCACGGTGATTGGTGGGCTTTTTTTTTTGTTGCTGTCCTGACTCCTCAGGCACACTTTAGTTCCCCGCAAGAGCTTGGGATTAGTCGTGACATGTAAGGTTTGTGTTTTGAGTATAATCAAAAGCCTCAAGTCCCAAAAATCGTGGTTCATTCTTGGACTAAGATGCCCGTGCGGCAGCTAATTTCCACCTTGACAGGAGTCAGGACCTTGGTCATTACCTACCTATGGCGGTGCTCGTGCTCGAAAGGGCATTTGCTGCCAGGTGTGCTAACTTAAGGCTGTCCTTCGCTCCACCAGAAGACTGAGACCGTTCTGACCAAAGCTAAGCCGAGTAAAGTCTATGATCAGCCATTCCAGGGATGCATTGATAGTTGATACTGTAGTAACTGTACGGAGTAGAACTTGTACAATAACATGCTCCATTGGTCAGGGTGCAATCTTTGCGATGCGTCAAGAATTCCTTTTTTCCTGGCGACTGGGTCACTGGGCCCTTTGAGCCAAGATGATTTTTGTTGTTTTCCAAAAGTCAATTATTTGTCCAAGACTCCAAGTCGTCTGCCCTGTAGACACGATGACATCACTTCGGAGGAACTGAAACTAGCCCCTCGATAGACTCGATTAAGAAAGTATAAAACTTGACGGTTGCGGGCAAGAACCGAGCTGTAAAGTGCAAAGGAATGGATTGCTGCATGTGAATCGAGGCTGCAATAATAATCCTTACGAAGGATCTACTAATCACGCCCGAGGACAGCTGTCTCATAAATATACTCCGCAAGTTAGCTGGGTAGCCACTTGCTGTGCCTGTCACTGATCAAACCGCGCCAGTCGGTGGGGATTGATTCTCAAGATGGATTTAACGAAGCACAATCGTGGAAATAATAATCTTTTTGCCTTGAGAAAACTTACTCCATACCCCCGACAATAATCGACATACAATAATTATAACACAATGACACAGCCTGGCCGTGATGGACATTGGACAGAACCTACCTTGGGGCGCTCAGGCCGTTGAAGTTCGAACGTGTCATTTTGAGACTTGTCAAGAAGTCAGTTTGTTTACTCCGGAGTCCGTACACACATCTGACAATCTGTAACGTACACGGAGCGAGGAGAAGCAGAGTTCCGAGCGCCGAGACGGAGCCGGGGTCCACGGACCCGGAGGGCGTTTTTCTTCCGGACCGCCGAGCAACTTCGGCGACATTATTAACTAACTTGCGTGTTGAAGTGTTCATGTGCCACATGGTCATGGCTGTCAGGCTTGTCAGCGCCTTGCAGTTGCAGAGGAACTTTCTAAGTTTCTACGCGGCCCCAGCCCCCACTGCGAACTTGCGAAGAATCAATCAGATCGCCGTCGGGGTGCTTTGTGACTGGGAGCCTGAAAGCTTGTTGGCGTCTCAGGGAGTCAGGGGAGCAAACTCAGCAAAGTAGCGAATTTCGCTAGTTATGCGACCAATCTGTTTGCTGCTCGCCAGTCTGCTGCAAGCTTCACCTCGTATGAATAATTTAATCTCAACTCGATATCGAATATGCCCTGGTAATAAGTAGATAGGTAGTGATTGTCTTGCCTCTATATTCCGTCCAGTTTGTTATGGTTCTTATTTCCAGGTTGCTAATCACTGGAACAGGAATACGACCATCAAGAGATTTGAATATAGTGATTAGTGACTTGAATAGTTCCTTCTCTTGACGCATCGCGTCTTATACCTTTCTTGCTTGATTGGCTGGAGGATCAATGTCAACCATCGACTAGATGTACTAGGTAGTAGGTACCTGAACTTTTACCCGCAGTCAGCCATATCAGCGATCACATTCGATGATACGCCACAAAAGAGAACTCGAGATTCTCCTATTCCCTTCTAGCGATTTGACCGAGCAGAAGCCTGCAGGACGGGAGTCATCATTAATAAGTCTCCGGTGTGCGATTACTAAATGAATAGAAGGAATTTTGCGAGTGATTATAAAGCCAACAGAACGTTCCAGGCTAGCATATGATTTATCATTCGTGGCTCTGGTTGTAGGCTTTGTGAGAGTTTACGGAATGATTGATTGGTGGCTTTTTTGACAGCTTTTGTTTTCACGATCATAGATCAGCCGGCTGGCTTCAAGTGGCTTGTACATAAGTAAATAATGGTGGAAGCTTATTGGCATGTTTAGCGAGCTTGGCCCTAGTCCGGGTCAAACGATCAATGCAGATCTGGAGGCGATGACGGATGTCCTGATAAGAGTCAGGAGCATTGTGTGCACTGTGTGCCAGTCAGAGCTGAAAAAGACAATCACTAGAACCACCAAATGATGAGTGGCAACGTTAGAAACAAAGATGCAAAGATCAAGGAATGATAGGTTAGCACCAGAGAAAATTCTAGAAAACAACAACCCCACGATCAGGTGAAGATGGAAGAATCTGACTGGTTTGAGTCCTGAATGCCGTAATCCGGAGGAAGGATCGACCCAAACGGGCGCCAAGTTCCGACGGCCAACGGGGACCTGTCCAGGTCGGGAAGTCGGCACTTCGGCGAGCTCGATTCATTCAAGGAACTCCAGCCAGACAGAACAAACATTTGGGTCGCCTCGGACCCTCTTCACGATCCATTCTAAGTGGGAACGTTGAAGAACGCAAGGGAAAAAGAAAAGAAAAAAAAAATGGAAACATGGAAAACTCTACGACAGTGGCACTGGTTCCTGCACGAGAACAAGAAAAAGAACTTTGAACGAGGATCTCTTCGAGTATCGTCGAATCCGAGTCTACATCGCATTACATCATTGAGATCTTATTCCCCTTTCATGTTCTGGCCCTGATAGCGGTGGCTGGTTCTGCACCTCGGGATGATTAATCACGGAGTAAAAGGCGGAGATAACGACGGACAGAAATCGTCCGCCGTTATCTCCTAGCTCATGACATTTTTTTTCGTCCATCCAACCCTGTACGAGAAACTCTAATTGCAATTCCATTTCCAATTCACAAGTCTAGAAAATGCGTCGATATCATCAATAGAAATAAAATAATATTAAAAGAAATGATTTCGAAGAAAAATGAGAAGATAGCGGGGAATGACTTCAGATCGAAAGATAATCGATGGTTTTCGGTAGTGTAACCGTAACATAGATCGTCAATTACAGAACACCGGAAAGAGATATCATGCTCTGGAAATCAGAATGACCTCAACTCAAGGAATTGAAAAAAAAGGAAGATGATGTAACTTTGTAAGCTAAGTCACTTGAACTGAAATGGCAGAAATAGAAAAGAAGAACACAGGGCAAGTCCGGACGCCCCCTCCGAGGAACCTATCTGTAGTAGTTTTAATCCCCAACTCCGGACACCATGTTGATGTGTCATGACATATCAAGCACCCGGTAATGAATGAACTGCGAGACCGAAAACCCAGGATATTCACTGTACAGGTTGCAAAAAGACAAAGGACCCCACCATTCCTCTCCACGGCTAGGACACCAATTGTTCCGGTAAAGCAGGAAGATAAGGATCCACAAAGAAGACCAAAGGACATGTATAGTATACATGCGTCACGTCATACGGCGTATACAAAGAGTGTTGAGAGGAGAATGGATGAATATTGTCGTTTCCGTCGATTTTTTTTTCTTCTCTTTTTTCTTTTTTATTGTTTCTTTATATCGACGTGATCTCCGTGGGATTGGAATTCAAAAACTGGTTGAAATCATCGTAGTCGGGTTTCGTGTCCATATACGATGTCGATGCCATGCAGTTCATCGGGACATGTCGACTGAACATAGGTGAGGTGATCTGCTGGTCATCAAACGACAGGCTCGTATAGTCGGGCGCCATCAGGTCCATCTCGTCGAAAGTGCCGAAGCCGTTGGAGGGCCACTGTTGTGGACCCTGCAGGGCGATCGGGTTGACCACGCCTTGCATGGACAGCGGTGCTGCATAAGCGGGGTTGTTGGGGGCCATTTGAGGCTCAGACTTGATCAAGGGTGGCTGTGTTCGCGACGATGGGCTGTATGTGGGAGGAGTAGGAGGAAGCTGCTGGCGTGAGAAGGCGTCCGCAAACCGGGACGGGACGACGGGCGATTGAGCGCTGTCTGAGCTGCCGTCGGACGAATCTTGCCGTTGCATATGCCCCGAGTTCCGTCTCCAAAGTTCTTGCTGCATCACTTCGGTGTTCTCTTCAAAATGCTCCCCTTTCCCTTGATCCAAGGCGCCTAACCGTGTGAGCAAGTCGTGTGTGAGCGGGTGACCGTTTGCCTCGCATTTCAATGGCTCTCCGGGCCATCCTTCTCCCTCGCTCGCTCGTCGATACAGTTCTTGAAGGCCATATACAAGCCATGCTTGTTGTTGCTCGAGCATCTCAACGTATCTGTATGCAAGGCAAAAAACGGCTTGTTAGAATTCATCCCGTCGGTTGACCACGAATGGTGTCAGGTGTAGGCTTACCCCTTCGGGTACACTTTATCATGAGCCTTCTTTCTCTCGCCAAAAACGCAGATGGCATTGTCGGCTCTACACCGACCACATGGGTTGGCACCGTCACACTGCACCTGGTCAGTGCATCAGGCCGGGGACAACTGATGCTATACCATGATCATACCTTTGATTTCTTCAACCTACACCGATCGCATGCTTTGCATACCCTCTTGCGAACATTGCTGTCCGAGTGGGAGGAATTCTCCGACGTAGGTGACGTTTGACGCGCGGTCATTGTGTATGGATGGTATATGAGTGTTGATGCAGTGACGATATAGAACCCAACCCGAGAAGGAAAACGAGAGCGCGCGAGAGTAGTAGTGGAAGGATAGAGGTCTAGATTTTCGACAGGATTGGAGGCTCCTTTTGTCTGCCGAGACTAATTGTCGAATGAATGACAGGTTGGTCAATGATATAACGACACGATGTCGAAAGTTAGGTAGTGGGTAGATTAAGCTCGAGCAAATCCCGGTAGCATCAGACACGATGTAATGGATAAGATAGACTCGAAAGACTGGACTGGACTGAGGTTGCAACCACGAAGCGGGAGAAACCAAAGAAAAAAAAATAAAAAATCAAATTAAAAACAAGGTCGCAAACGTCCTTTGTATATACTGGAGCCAAAACTTTCGATGATCCCAAGGTAAGACCTGGAGAGGGAGGGCGGTTGCTTTAGTACTATGTATTATTGACGACAGCCACACATCAGACGAGTCTCCAGCTAAACAACTGGAACCGCCCGTTCGTAGTCGATGATCACAGGGCCGATATGACTGGGCTTTTTCTTTGGTGTGGACCCCCCCAATCCCCCTGCCCAAGCCTAGGAAATGCTTTCGGCATCGAGTTGTGCTTGTGCTCGAGGAAAAGGAACGATGACAAGGTTCCACGCTAGTGGAGGGCCTGGAAGGCTGGAAGGCTGGAAGGCTGGAACGGCACACGGGAGATGCGTCTTTTAGAAAATGCCTGCAGCTGGCACTACTAATCCAGTAAAATTGATGACTCTGTCTTAGTGTTTCGTACTCTCTTTCGTGGCTTCGGAGGTTTGGGTATGGTTCGGGCCTCGGAGAAGACACGGAACTATGACTGACACTGACAAACCCAAGCTAGACCGTATGTTTCCCGGCTTTGCGTGCTTTCCCTTTTTGCCTTCGCTTTCCCCATACAGCAATTTGACTGCTTCCAATCTTACGCGATACGGAGTACGGGTCGCTGAGTAATATTAATTCGTTCTTTCAAACACGGACTCATGACAAATCTGCTTCCTTCCTTGTTGTTCTATTACAACTTCACCTATACGGAGTAAACCATCTCAGTCCGTTATATCCGTATTGCCGAAGGTCCATTCTACATCCGATTACAATTGACGTTAATAGATAAGAGAATTATTCAGGGCTTGAAGGAATAATAGTTGCGAAGTGTATAATATATATTAGTGTCAACTGCAATCGAGGCGATGATGATGATGGTTACAGTCCCAATACTCCGTACAAGGGGGAGGGCGGGCTGACAAGAAAGGAAATTCCCCTGAAGTTAGGTGGATTGAAAGCTGGTCATAGGGCGGCAATGGATCGCCGCCGTGTTTTGAGTTTGCAAACCTTGCAAGTAACCGTCGGAAACGGGATATGCATACCACGGTACATAGTACCACTACCATCTAACCATCATTTTACCTCCCGTCAGGTAACGGCCCAGTATCGAAGAGGCCGAGTCATTCTGATACCGTCTTGCATAAGGGGGCATTAACCCACCAAAAGCCCGCACAACGGCCAGCAGTTGTGCAGTCACTCGGTTAAGGCTGCCGAACGGGCCTCAACGGTACGAAGTTGCCGTGCAATTACGGAGTACTCCGTACTTATTTTACTATTCCTCGTTTTTCTCTCGGCCTTGAAATGCCGCTTACTCATCAAGGAAAGGAAAAAAAGAAAGAAAGAAAATTTGCATCGAAGATCGGATGTTTCTTTCCTGAAAGCTTAGCGATAGCGCGACTCGATATACTCCTGTCTATGGCAGTTTGTCGACCACATTCCTCCAAGATCCTACTACTATACTCGGCCAATTGTACACAGTATAGAGTTCGCCACAACTTGGATAATTGATTTCAAAGTTTCGAGCGGACCCAATCATGGGATGCAATGCGATCTATCTGTCGTGCGTGGGATGACAGTCGATGACGTGAACACACCTCGATGATAAAGCCATCTTGTCATGTCCGTTCTCGATAAGACACGTTTTTTTTTTTTCTTCTTCCTTTCGGAGGTTATTTCCCACTCCAGTCTTCCCCAGAATCCTCTTCGATTAGCATGTAAGGATTCAATCAGGATTAAGCATGATTCAACCTTAAGTGCAGATGCTGGGAGCAGGCCCTGCCCTTGACTTCATCTTTGCGCCACTCGGTGCATCGAGATAAACCGATGAGGAATGTTCTTCGCTCCTTTTCTTCACAGTTCTCATGTTCCCGAACCAGTCGTGGCCCATTTGCAGGGTGCTACCTTCCTAGGAAGAAGTGGACTGCTCATCACCTCTCTGCAATTGGAAGGGTCATTGCCGTTCCTGCCCAAAATGGACGGTCCGCATGCAGCAGCTTCCATTTTGGCATTCAGACCGTTCCTCGTTACTTTTTTTTCCTGCCCAAAATCACTAGCGAATCTATTTTCTTGGGCACAGCCTGAAGTCTGAACAGATAGCAAGACACCCATTGGCTAGACATGCCAGGCACGATTAGCTCGTGCAGATGACGGCGGCTGCTTGTTTTCTCCAAAGATGTCGCGATAGCGTCATTCCGCATTCCTATCGCCTAGTGCCTGACCCGCCCACTATTTTGTGTGAGCCTCTGTACTCCGTACTCCGTAGTCCTGGACAGGGTATTATTCCCACAATCTGTTCAATCGGCGAATTCTCGAAAGCCAATTGAATCGAGCAACGATCGATCGGGAGCCATTGCGATCAAACGCGACGAAAGCCTCGACTTGGGTTTTCTCAACGCAAAATCAGAAGATGTGCCCAGAGTCGTCACAAGAGTAGATCGCCGAGTAACGTTGGTGGTTGACTCGATCGATGACTTCATCACGAACCAGCCTTGGTCTGGTCTGGATGAGATAAGCAGCGCCTTATATCCACTTTCGGCTTTATCGAACATTCTCCGTTTCTGCGCAGTATCGGTCTGCTAACTATGCACCCACTGCAACGGTTCTGGCCCCCTACTGAAGTCTACTCAGCAGGTACATGATGTCTCCTCCGTACCGCCGCTACCGACTGTGTGGTCGACCGATTTTCAAAAGTGACCGCGGCAAATACGCCGTTCCAGGTTGCTCGACCTCATTGATCGTGCAATCCAAATGCACATCACAGCCTGTTGCGGTATTCATTGACGGTGGGAGCTGATGATCTTTAGTCAAGCCCAAGTCATAGACACTGACCCTAAGGGTTTCTTAGATTTACTGAAATTGCCCAATTCGCTATTTAAAGATCAGTGCTACAATATAGCGAAGATTGCATATCACATTATCTCATCATTACCCCTAGAATCGACCTCAACAAAACTCGTAAGGACGAAAAGGCTCACGTAAACCAAATGAAGAACATCAACCCATTAAGAACTCGGCAAGAAAGCGTTCAATCCAGGCCAACATTATAAGGATATCATTAGAGTATTTCTCGCATTCACACACTAGCCGCATCAATCATCATCTAGTGGTCGTCGATGAAAATGACACTCAACGATAACGATACAAGGAAGCGACAGAAAAGGAAAAGGCAGTAGAGTCTCTCGACGAAAGTAGGGTGCAATTGAAAATAACCGAAAACGGATGGGTATATAGGTAGTACAGTGTGCAAAGACGAGCATCAAGCAGTTAAGATGGCTGACTGGGATACAGGCGAAAGGAAACCAGCAGCCAAGTTGTACGAGTCAAGAAGTGATAGAATATGAAACGGACAAAGAACGTAATGTGCGCACTTCGGCAATGGTTTAGAAAATTGCAAATCGAAACGAAATTTCAAGTTCGTTTGAACTCAAGGACGAAGGGACTCCAGGATTTCGTCGCTCTCAAGAGGTTCAAGAAACTGCTCTTCAGACTTCGATGTCGACATAGATTCCCTCTTCCTCACTCGAGCTTAGCTCCTCGTCCCTATGGCGGCCATCATCACTTGTATTCCGCGCGCTCCTTCGCGAATCATGACGCCGGGTATGGCCAGTGTCATCATCCGTAGATGTTTCGGTGGAAATTCCTCTCCTTATGCGCTCTCTTTCCAGCTGAGCTCGAAGCTTCTGGTTCTCCGCATCCCGTTCTTCGAGCCGCTTCCGGGCGCCGCTACGATCGAGCAGGCGAGCCTCCCTTTCAGCTTTCAATCTTCTTTCCAGTTCATGCAAGCGATGAATCCACTTCTTGTCGCTATTGTCGAGCTGTGCATCTCCATGGCGGGTACTCTGCACCATAGCTCCGGCATTGTTGGTCAGAGTGGTGGTTGAAGAGAAATGAGACGGCTGAGGGATGCCCGTGGAGCTGCGGGCCAGGCCCCTATCTGACTGAGAAATGCCGGTTTTCTCAACCACAGAGGCCGAGTGATGACGGATCAAGGATGATGGCTCTGCTTCATGCCGAGTAGGAGAGCGTGGTGAATTCGGTCCCATGCCGGCTGCAACCGCGGAGGTGCGGTTTCGGGAATGTGATTGTAGCAAATTCAGCTCGGCTTTCAGAAGTCGGTTCTCGCCGCGCAATTTAGCGATTTCCGGCGACGAGCTGAAGTTATGTTGTTGCGCCCGCATGTTCTTCACAGCCTCCTCGAGACGCTCGAGCTTTTTGATCCTCAAGCTAAAAGTGTGCTCCAGCCCTTGGTATTGTTTGGTCATATCACGGTCAACAGCCTTGATGCGATTCTTGAAGCCGGAAAACACGCTCTCCACGGTTTTGACGGCCAGAAGAAGGTTGCGGCTAAAGCCTGGCCAGAAGAGAATGTTGCCGATGACCTCCTGACTAGGCAAGTTGCCATTGATCAAGCTGTTTGAGTGAGCCCAGTCGGGTCCACACATTGTCGACAGACGCTTCCAAATGGTAAGAAGCATTGCGTTTCGCTCGCTCAGCTGATCCTTGAACTGCTGTTCGAGGTTTGTGAAACGTTTACGATCTTGGTTCCTGGCGCTTTCTAACTCCGAAATGCGGGAATTGTTCTGCGTGATAGTCCGCGACGCCTGGTGGTGGGACTTGAGCGCCTGTTCGAACGACTGTTTGTCGGCTCGACGGGCGTGTCGTTCACGTTCCAGGAGCTCTGCAAGTTTGCGAGACTCAAGGCCATGGCTTTCAAGAAGGGCATCACGGTTCCGCAAAAGAGACTCTTTCTCATCCAGCTTGGACCGAATACTCTCAAGCTCTAAAGCGGTCGACTCCAGTTCCTTCTGTAACTTCATGATGTTGGAGATCAAACTTGACCTGCTGCCATCCAAATCGCCCAGCGTTTCTCGGAGATTGTTCTCCAGATCCATGAGACGTTCTCTCCAGGTGTTCGTTTCGATCTCCTGAGCAGAAAGGTTCTTCTTCAACTTGCGAGCTTCCTCCTTCGCAGCAGAAGCCTCACGATTCAGCTCGTTCACAATCCGTTGAACTTCCTGCTTTTCCTTGCTTCCAAGAACTTCTCGTTGATGTCTCTCTTCCGCTAGGCGCGCCTCGAGTTCCCTGGTTTTCTCTTTCTCACTGTGAAGTTCCGTGTGGTACGTCTTCAACTCGGATTCCAAATCACCGATCTTGATCTTGTCGCCGTCTTGCTCCTCTCGAAGAAAAGCGATCTCGTTCTGGCTCGACTCAATCTGCACGGTTAGTCTCTGGACTTTAGAGTTTGCTTCAAAGAGACTCCTTTCCAGTGATTCGATTTCCCTGTTAGAATCCTCAAGCTCTTGCTGGGCCTCTTTGTATTTCTGTTGGTTGCTTTGAGAGTCTTCTTCCAGCCTAATGATGCCCTCAGTGAGCGAGCGTATCTCTGCCTCCAGGGCCTTGAGGTTTTCATCGCGGTCTCTCACTTCTTGAGCCCGATTTCTCAGCTCTTCAGCCCGTTTCTCAAGTTCTTCATCCAGACTTCTCAATTCTTCATCCCGGTTGTTCAGCTCTTCATACAGGCGTTGACGTTCTTCATCTCTCTGGCGAAGTTCCTCGTCGAGGCCGACTATTTCCTCTTCAGCTTGGGCCCTCAATTCATGCCAAGCGGAGTCTCGCTCGTCCGCCATCTGCTGCGCTTGTGCCCGCGCGTTTTCCAGATTCTGGTTCTCCTCTGTAAGTAGGCGCTTAGCCTCCTCGAGTCGACTAACCTCAGGGGGATAATGCTGCTCATAAGCGTCCAGATTCCGGTAGGCCTCGTCAAGTTCATCGGTCAAGGCCTGGTTCTGAAGTCTCAGGGCTGATACTTGATCACGCAACTGCCCATTTCGGATCTCCAGGTGTTCGCGTTCCGAGTCACTGACTCTGGATGCTGCCGTTCGGTCACTGGCGCGAGAAGACGGCCGGGCATTAACTCGTGAGGCCGAGCGATCGAAAATACTGTCACCAGCAATTGATCGGCCTTCGTCACGGTGCTGGCGAAGCTTCAGATCCTCAATCTCCTGATAGAGACGCTCCTTCTCGCGATTTCGGGACGTCAGCATCGACGTTTGTGCACTGACTTCTTTTCGCAGTTCTGCATTCTCTTGCTTCAGCAACTCCAACTGCACCAGGGTGCTGCCGGCAGAGCTACCGATAGTTGCATTTCGGTTGGCGTCGCGATCAGAGGTCGTGGTATAAGATACTACAGAGCCGAGTCGGTCACGCTGTCCCGGCCGAATCGCGGCCATGGTAGGAATCATTTCGGTCTTCAAGCGTAGATTCTCATCCCGAAGTCTCTTGTTTTCCTCCTCGGCTTGTTCACGAGCTGCAGTCTCCGCATCGAGCATATCTTTCCACATATCCTTGAAAAATAAGTTAGCGGAAAGGGCACCTTCACGGGGTAAAACGTTGAACGCACTCTCTCTTCTCTGGAACCCGTTTCCGAGCCCACCGCCCTATTCTCACTCAAAGACTTGACTACCTCGGCAAGTCTTCTCTTCTCACTTTCTCTTGCGATACTCTCCGACCTCAGTCTTTCAATCTCCAACTCGTAGGTCTCTATTCTCTCTCTCAGGAAGAGAAGCTCTTCCTCGTTTGCCACATCACGGTCCTCATCCTCAGAGCCTTGAGGGTCATGGTTTACCATAGACTCCTTATCGGACTGCTGGTCGCGATCTTTGAGCTGCTTTTCTAGATCGCGGATCTTTTTCTTCAGGCTTTGGTTGTCTTTCTGGAGCTTGAGTTTGTCCGATTTCAACTCGACATTCTCAGATATCATTTCCTTGATACCTTCCTCTGAGCGCTTATTCAAAGCCTCGTTCAGAAAGTGGATTCGCATCTTCAGATCGAAATTCTCCTTCGACAGGCGGTCAATCGTGCTACTTTGTTCCTTTAGAGTCATGGTCCGGCCGCTCCGTGCAAAGCCAGGGGTTGGGGCTCCTGTCCGCTTGTCCGGAGACAAGCCGTGACTGTCGTGATTCTCACGGAACTGTCTAGCAAAAGTCCCTGGAACCTGGATGTCTTTCACGCGTTCTGTGATGGCCGTGTCCGTCGGAAGATTGCTATCCTGAGGCTTTCCCTTTGGCGTTACAGGTGCCGGATCTTCGACCGGCGGTTCTCGTTGGGATGACCTTGGACGCGACGGCGAGGGTCCTTCTTCCTCGTTTAGTGTTTGTAAGCCCCCATCCGTGGCACCGCTCGCAAGCCGTTTCTCAAGCAGATTTTCGTCACTGTATCCCGAGATACCAGATGCCATACTTCCTAAACTCACCGACCTTGCCAGATTATTGCGCTTAGCATTCTGCAAGTTATTCGGGTTGCCGGGCACTGCTCCTCCTGATTGAAGCGCGTAGTCTGCCCCTAGCGTCGCATCGCTGTTTGTGGTTTCTGTGTTATTGCTCGTGACCGAAGAGTAGGAAAGACGATGTGCCGATTGACGGCTGCTCAAATATTTTGGCCGGTTTCCCCTCCCATCTGCCACTGTGCCTGTGCGCGAATCATCTCCATCACCGCTACCGCCATCATAGAACAGCCTTGACTGACCTGAGGGCAAACTTCGCGAAAGAATCCTGCTCTTCGAAGGCGACGGCGGCTGTAGTGAATCGCCGAATTCTCGTAGCGAAGACTTGTCGGTCGATTGCTCTTGAGGGGATCGTCGGATAACACTGGCATCATTGCTGAACGATAGAGAGTAGTTCCTGTATTCCGTTCTCGCTGCCGCCGCTGCTGATGGAGACGAGGCGATGGCTTCCAGCAATGTGGTGTTGCCTTCGTTTTGCTCCGTAGTGGCAGCGGGTGTGCCATCCAAGTCAAGGTTCGTCTCCTCCTCTCGCTCCAGGCGCGGCGTCTGTGGCATTTGCTCTTGATCCTCCACCGACGCATTGTCATCATTTGTACTCGGTGCTGCAAACGAAAGCTGCGTATCATCCGTCTCTGAAGGGCCTGTCGCATCTTCTTCAGGAACTCCCACTAAATATGTATCGTCAACACCAGCGTCTCGCCCAGCAGCAGCAACCTCGATCGTGGAGGGTTCTGGTAGGAAGCTCGATTCCATTTCCATCAATTTCCTCCGCATCTCGTTCTCCTCGATGTAGGTCTGATTGTAGCCGCGATCCTGGTCGCCATCTTCGGACGGGGCCAGCAAGCTGCTGTCGTCGCGATCCGTCAGAGGAGGAAGTAGAAATGAGGCGTTCGAATCGTCATGATCGGACGGGATCATGGCTTCTAGTGAGGTATCTTCAATCTTCGCAGTTGTGGTCGTCTTTTCCGGCGCGTTGTCGTCGATGTCTCCGCTCTCTGTTGTGACGTTCATCGCTTCGCTGGGGAGGGGATCTACCCGTGCGACCGTCGCCGTGAGGGCGTGTGAGTCGCCAGAATTGGCTTCCACAGGCGAGAGATCGTCCTCCGTATCGAAGGCACCGGGCACACGAGAGGACCTGCGCACTGCCAGCGCGCTATCAACCACGTTGGGACTCTTCGACGTTGGAGACGGCGCCCGAGCGGAGTCGGTCGACATGGTGACGGCGTCTAGGCACTGTTTTGCTTTCTCCACATCCAGCTTCAGCGAACGTCAATCCGCTTAAAATGACTTAGCGCCGACAGTGTGGCGCTTGATGTGAATCCAATTGGATTTAATACTCCGCGGTGAAGCCTCCAGTGTCTGTTAAATAAAATGTTCGATCCACGACAGCCGATCTGGACTATTGATGTTTGTATGGGATTACTGTATTGGTCTGGAGAGGAACTTGGGCTTTGCGGAGGGAATCGAGGTCAGATAGCAGTGCTAATCTCATAAAGCCTAGAGGTTCTTCAGCTTGATCAAAAGCTTTCACCATGAGAAAAGATAAGGAGGAATGAGAGAGGGATGAGGAATGTGTCTCTTCTGCTGTGATTGTGATGATTTACCGTCGGTTGCGATTGGATCCATCCGTGGCTGCCTTTCATTCGTCGCCAATCAGAACACACGGTTACTCACACAGCCAGGCACCACCACGCAAAGATTATTACCACGACTTCTACTACATCATAGCAAATGCTACGCACCAAAACCATAAGAATAGGATATAGACAACCAAAGGAGTTAGTTCTATGTACATCCAAATTGCTTCAAATTTGTCAAGCTCGAACCTATTATAGAACCCCCAATGTTGTAGATTAGTAATATACATCACATAAACATCGAAAGAAATCATGGTATCCCGTAACATAAGTCTCATCAAGCCTTGCCAGTTGGAAGAAAGTAATAAGAGAAGAAACCAATCACGCAGCAAAAAAGCAAAGCAAAGAAAGAAAAAAAAAAAGGGGGGGGGAAGAGAGAGCAGAAATGCATAGACAAGTCTCCACCTTTCACGGCAAACAAGTGCCAGCCGGAAGGAGGAACAGTATACAAAACAACACAATCATGATCATGAAAAAGAAAAAAAAAAGGTAAAAAAAAAGGAAGTCATCAAGCCTCGAAACAAGGAAAAGCAGCGCTATGTACCTCAATCGGCATTTCATCCGACTATTGAGTCAAAATATAATACGCCTCAAATGTTATAGAACAAGCATGAATTCAGAACACCATATAAATCCCAGACACTTCGCGAAAAGGGTTATCTCCACTTTAGGCCGCAGAAATGCCAGCAGGGTGTTGCGAATCTGTGGTGACGCCATGGCGCTCTTGAGCATCTTCATCGACCGTGTTGCTGTCATCGCGAGATGCGTATATCTTCTCTTTCTGGCTGCGCGCTGCCTGGAGCGAATCGATGTATGTACGGAATTTCACGATCTCACGCAGCAAGTATGACGACTTGCGCTCCCAGTTCGCCATCGCCTTGGCTCCATTGGGATGGCGTGGGGAGAATGCAAGGATCATGGCCTGTCTGAGCTCATTATGTTTCTGCAGGTCATCTTCGACGTTCTTGACGTAGTTCTGCAGGGCCGTCAGCTGTTCGGCTTCAGGTAACGCCGACGCCATCATGCTCTGTTGAGGAGGTGCCCAGTCACTAATGTGAACGCGATCCGCGGGAAGTCGGGGTCGCACGCCCTGCTGATCAATGGAGCTCCGGATAGAGCTTTGGATGCTAGGCCGTGCCCCTGACGATGACGGCGGTGTTTTGCTATCCGTATGCATCAAGGCACTGTTGATGACGGCGTCGCTCCAGCCGTATTCGATGTTGCTGATTCCACCTACGAGCGGCTCCTTGGACAGTCGCGCGCTCCAGTAGTTGGCCGTCGAGACAAATTCTCGGACGATCTCTGGCGTTCCAACCTGGAAGAGATGGACCGCCCCGGTCGGTAGACTGAGAGCCCAGACATGGGGCCTCGACTTCGAGTAGCCCGGCGGGGGAAGAGCACTGGCAATGGTTTGGCGAAGTAGGAACTTCCAAATCTCCTCCGCATTCTCTGTCCAGTTGCCTCCTCCAACCACGACCCCTCCATTCTGACGTTGTTTGGCTTTCTGCCGAACCGACCGAGTGGACGCGCTGAACGAAAAAAGACGCATCCAACCTTGCTGTATCACGGCGAAACACTCGCTCCAATTTCGGTCCTTTGCCCTTTTATCGACGGAATCGAGATGATGCTTGTGCTTCAAGCTTCCCTCTTTGGCCCACGGAGCGCCAGCAAGTTCCAGGGTTTCATCTTCAAGGAGAGGAGTAGTGCGGTCCACATCCTCGAAGCTCGTGATCGAGTTAGCAGAGTCCTCGCGAATGATGGCATGGCTCAGGGCATTCGCGAATCCGATCGATTGTTGGTAATCTCCACGCGGGTAATCCGAGCTGAACGAATCGACGGATACGGAGGTTAGTTTGCCCAGAGAGTATTTACTCCACGTGCTGGATGCAGATGGGCTCCATAGTGAGGATTGGTCATCAAGACTGGTGCGGCTAGAGCCCATGTTAGAAGGAGGGTAGAGTCTCGCTCGTGAGCGAGGCTTCGATGACCATCGCGCTGTACCATAGCGAGAATCGGCCGAGCGACCGCGAGGATAGATGTCGGAACCGCTCTTGCTTAAAGTGCTAGGAGTTCTGCGAAGAACATTGCCGGTGGGTCCCAGCAAATTGTTGGTCGAGAGTCGAGATCCGCCTCCCCCAGCACCACTAGCTTCTTTTTCCGGCGGAGCACCATGCAGGGGAAGCCTCTGTTTCTGAATGGAGCTGTAGAAATCCTTAAGGACATTCTCAACTTGTGCCTCCCATGCCCTCATCGTCGTATTGAACGGTGCGTTGACTAATGGTCCACCATCGCTTTCAGAATCGACCGTCATGCGGCTAGTGAAATCCGTTCGTGATAATCTCTTTGTGGCCATACTGATGACATTCTCATTGTCCACCGAGGAACGACCAGGCTCGTCCTGGGATATCGACTGGGATCTATTCGAGTCCAGAATGCTTGGCTGATATTTCAATCTGTTGCTACCACGGAAGGGTTCGAATCCATCTGGCGCAGCGTCGATTGCCACTCGGTGAATAGTGGGCATGGTATTCCGGACAAACTGGTTCTTTGTCATTTTCTGGTCAATATCGGCTAAATGCAGGTCGGTATTCAACAGAAGAATGGAGTAGCAGATCGTGTGAACGACATCTAGTGATCATTAGAACAGAAAACAGAAAAAGAATCAGACTTATAGAAAGCATACCCGAGGCTTTGAAACCGTGTCGCGGATTACATTCGCACCATCTGCTTGAGAAGGCATCCAGGACTCTGTCAACTTGCTGGGTCTCTCCTTTTAGCACTAGGCGATTACACAGACTTCGAAGTGCGGCGAGAATGTTCATGTTAGACCAGTCGAAAAACTCCATATACGCTTTACGGACCATGGCGCGATCAGGGTCACCGAGCCAAGCAGCAGCCGGTTCGTTTCCGACGACCTCGTCCTGGCTGTCGTAAAGCTTTTGTGCTTGCTCTCGATCCATTTCACTTGGTTCGTCATCAGAAGCACCTTCAGGAGCATCGATCCCACCTTCGGCAATTTCGGCCAATTTCGGATCCTCTGACGCGATGACAGGAGTGTTGGATGCGGTATAATAGTTGGAAATTTCAGATGTCGACACTCTATCTGACTCGTCAAGATGTTCTTTGGATGAAATTGCCCCATGCATACCCGCACCCTCTCTGGACTGCCTCTTTGTCAGTGGAGGCCTGTCTCTGGATGCTTCTGCAGAGATCGTGTCTGTCTGAGACAAACTTCCCACCAGAGAGGACTGTGTCCCAGAAGGGTCAACCTTCTGCAAATCATCCTTGCTTTGTGCCTGGAGAGCTGCCTGTCCAACTTCCACGGTTTTAATAACGCCATGGCGTGCTTTGTCGTTGAAAAGACTTGCATCCACGTTAATAGGCTTGCTGGATGAATCTTCGTTGCCGTTGCCCTCTACTAAGAATGAATCATCACGACCTTGAGATGACATCGCAGCGGAGATGCTTTCCCTGTTTTGCTCTCGAGTCCGCGATGACGATGTCGCACTTGGCGCTAGGTTGGGCTTTGGGACAGCCAAAGAACCCAGGACCTTGTTTTCACCGCCATGTGCATCTGCTTCCCAATTGGGATATTCTTTTGAGTCGTAGAACGCTGGAGAGGCATCGGCAAGAAAAGGGTTCATCACTTGTCTTAAACTGCTCACGGGGCTGGGCTCAGGTTTCATCATTTCGACGGTCCGGGGGCCGAGTTCTTGGGGAAGAATAATTGGCGGAGGGACGCTATCAACAACGGACTTCTTCCGCCGACGGAAGAACGAGGGCTTTTTGTTCACCACGTGCGAGGGGACCGCTGGATTGCTCGCTGCTGCATAGTTCTTGAGCGGCTGTTTCCAGCTCTTCAGATTCGGGCCAGGTGTATTACCATCTCGACCATCATTCTCCTGAGAATATGAAATTTCCGCTTGGACGTGATCGGAAGGAGCCGGGGACGAGTTCTTTGACGAGCCGAATACACGCCGGAAGAAACCCGGGCGCTCCTTGGTAGGCGTCGGTTCCACTGGGGGAATGCACGGTTTGTTGAAGGATATCGTTGGGCTAGGGGCAGATGGGTCCACTGCTGTCGGCAAGGTGGGAGGAGGTTCAAGACCTGCTTCGCCCAGAGTCATGAAATCACCATCACGACTTCGAACAGTTCCGGTGCCAACATTCTCTGGGCGACCCTTTGTAACCTGACTGGGCCGAGCCGATTTCGCGCTATTTCGGCGGGACAAGGCTGGCGTCCGCGAAGACGAATGATTGAGGGTCCCAGCGCTGTGGTCAATTTGTGGATGATACTTCCTAGGTCCTGCAGGGACACTGGGAGTTGGAGCAGCGTCCATTCCGTCGTGTGCAAGTATACCGTCGCTTGCAGTCGATTCCGACAGGGGCGCGAAAGCTTGCCTGGAACCATAATCAAAACTTGCCGAGCGCCTCTCGTTTCCTGGGCCCATTCGAACGCTCGATAAGTTGTATCCAAAGTCGATATTGGAGGAAGCGCTGCCCTTGCTACCTTTCCTTGCACCGTTTGTCCTGGAACCAGTGCCAAAGCTACCTCTATGTTCATACGTTTGACCTCGCGGATTTGCACCTTCTCGACTCCGGGTGCTCCCAATTCTCTTGGGGCCAGACTGATAGTTCGAACTGCTATTACTTCGACGACCTCTTGTCACCTGAGTCGTATAGCGACCGCCGCTTTCATCGTAGCTGAAATCGGCCTCCGATGAAAAAGACGAGGAGAATGTATGGCCTCGAAACCGTCCGTGCATGACCGAATCCTGCGAATTGTCGTAGGTATCTGACTCGAAGACGGAATTGAACAAGCGATAGTCGTCCAAAACAGAGGAACCAGAAAGAGCAAACTGATCCAGTGAAAGGAGCATGTTATCGACGATCGAAGTGCGGGTGACATGTTTTGGAGATAGGGACAAGTCGTGCGGATCACGCTCGTCTCCAGAGTCATTTCCATCTTTCTGATTCTCCCCGGGCGCTGTGTCGTCAAGCATTGTCTCGCGCAGCGACGGACGTGCGTGCAGTCCTCTCTTTGAGGATTTGGAATCGGCAACTTGGGATGGAGGCGTTCGAGGAGGCGAGTCACCGGCGTGGCATTGTTGTTGCTGTTCCTGGGGTTGAGGCATTCTCAGGCTAGCTGATCGGTTGATCCGGGTCATGGATGGTCGTTGGAAGCCGTCAAAGCCCATTGTCCTGAAGGACAGGTTGTTGAGTGACTGCAGGAGGAGTATCAAGCCTCGAAATCAATCAACAGCACTGCGGTCCAGAGGTTGAATCACTGCGATACAACGGCTCCAGGTTTGTGCCACCGAGTCCGTATCGCCAGCGACAAATCGTACCTGGTAAGCTCCCTGAGGGCCGCTGAAGGCGTCTTATTCAAAATTCAGAGCGACGTTGCGAAGCATGGATGTGCTACCGGATGTTGGCAATCGATCGCATGGAAGCGGCGGTGATGTAACACGACGTAAGGAGGAAAGAACGACAAGGAGAATGACAGCGGCCAAGGAACGGAGACCAAGAAACAGGAATGAAAGTCTCAATTACAGTCAATTGACAGTGGACTTATAGCGTCCCTGTAAGGACTGTACTATACCATATAAACGGGTCAGAAAAAGCAATTGAAGGGCAGCAATAATGGTGCAAGCGGACAATCACTAGAGAGCACAGGCAAGGACAGCTTCACAATTGAGCTGAAAGGGTGCAAGACTTTGGAAATCTTTGGTTACTTACCTAGTCTATACAGTCCAAAAAAACCTATTCTCCTGCCTTCGACTGCTCCCTCTGACAGCAAGAGTGCCGGGATGAGAGAAGTGTAAAGAAAGAGCAGTCGAAAACCCACCTGAAGGCTGAGAGGGACCGGAAGGCGGTACGGAGAACGGAGTAAATTGACTACTAATCAGGGGCAGTTAAAGGGGAACCCGCCTTGGCACTAAACTTTACTGTCGCAGTGTCGTGCCTCCAGCAGGGCTCTGGACTCTGGAGGACTGGGAAAAATCGGTTCCTTTTCCTCGATGAGAAGGAATAAGTGCTGTGTACACTGTAGAGTGTACGGAGTATTTACTCTTACCAGTGTCAATATTATCATGGCCTGGTGTTCAGTATACGAGAAAATGCAAATAATGAATCGGCCCCTCTATCTAAGAGTGCATGGAACTACATCATAGCACAGTGCCTCAATTCTCAGGTGACCATTGTGGTGCCAGCTATAGTTATCGACTTTTATAACCATCCGGCCGCCAATTTATCCCGGCTCCTTTGTTTAATATGAGATAACCAATATTCTGTCCTTGGTTAGATCAAAGACATTGGTAGAAAATAATTAATAATAGATATCTTGTTAGACTATTTATCCAATAATGTACGAACTGTAATACTCCGTACCATTGATCTCCAACGTCCTCGACTACCCTCGGGAGCCTATGAGAAGCGCCCACAACATTTGTCGGTACTCGGTAAACTTTCCATGTATCGATTCGCCACAAGGGCAGATTATTCTATATTTGTCCGTGTGAAAGTCGAGGTTGTTCTCAATCGGACATTTTACAGATTGAATCTTCTGCCGTGGTTCTGTTTTCTGTTGTGTTTTGACACAGTCAGTTTATTGAATATTCTTTCTTGCTGCTATGTGCAGAACAAGCAAAGAGCAGAGCAGGCGTGGAGAACAGCCGAAGAAGACAAGACAGTTCTGAACGGGGAAGAAGGGCCGGAAAGTTCATTAGTGTATCCACATCCGCTCTTTAGTCAATTCAGCCATGACAATTGCGGAGACCCGTCATTGACTTTTTTCACCTTGGCTCTCATTAACTATTTAGGTAGGGAGTCTCGGATACGTCAACGAGAAGATCGCCTATTGTTCTGATTAATCAAGTAGACTAACTATGGAGTCTGAACTTCTGAAGGAACTAGGTATTGTGCAGTATTTCCTGCAAATCCCGATCTGCAAGAACCGCAGCAGCTCTCTCTTTCTTCTTAATGAAGGCAGGATCAATGCATATTGTGAGGTGTCTCACCCTCTGACTAGCGGATGCAGCTGCATCCTGCAGGAGCTTCGAACTCGGATGTGCGACTCATGATTCTCACTTGCGCTTGTGCTTGTACCATCCCTGCCTCAATTACTCGCCGCCCAACTTGAGGCTGTCAATCAGGTATGGCATGTATCGAATAATCAAATCCCATCCATCGTGATTCTCACTACTAACAGCCTAACAGGGTTCAGTAAATTGGATTTATCAATCATTGATACGGTACGTTGATTGTTTCCTTTCTTCGTGCCTTAGCTGGCTCCCTACCTGCTGTAGAAAAGGTGACTGGACTGCAGCAGGGTAGAACTTATTAGAATGAGAGGATCTCTATCAGAGGACCGCAGCTGCAAGGCCATCCTGACTTTTTCATTTGTTTATTTCATTTTATTTTCCTGCCTTACAAATCTTCGAACTTCATTTCAACTGTTCCGCGGTCGACCAACGTTATATTGATGAGTACAGTGCATACTCAGAAGCCAAAGAAATCTAAATCCAACTTCCATATCGATTTCGGCCTAGTCTGACTATCAGCTATAAATTATAGATTACCTATTAGTTTTGATATTATAATCCTTTAGTCTAACCGGAGTTTACTCTTCGATTATTGTTAGTTTCATGTATTTTGACTTCTCGCGAGCAATAGAAATTCCAAGGATTTTGGTTGAATATAAATGCTCTCGCATACACACACAACAGAACATCTACAAGTACTGGATACTCTCTCACTTGTCGGATGACTGTGTCATATATAGACAATATCTACTGGTCAATGAATTGCATTTTTTCTGATTATCCACCAGGTTATCGCCTTTGAAAACTACAACAACTATCCATAGATTGATGCTGCTCTATACAAATCCAGCATTTCCCCTTATCATCAATATAGAATGGTCATGATCATGTATTCTTCTACATTTGCTCTGTTCATTCATTCCTTGCAGAATAGCTCGAGCTCTATGACCTTGCACGATGGACTATGCTCTTTGCGTCACAACTATCGTCATTGAATCCAAAGTACCCGATTTGGTAACAATGGTCCAAATAGCGGATCGAATTCGATTCCGTGCGAGTCGAGTGCAGACAGTCGACGGGAGCTAACTAACTTAGTAAGTTAGTTGGGAGGATGACATAACACCTTTGGGCGTTGTCCGCCTTGCAGTCCCGATCGAGAGGTACCAAAGAACCCAACCTAGCTTCAAACCACAACAGGACGATCTGTTCTCAAACAGTGCAATTTGTGATACACAAAGGATATATGAAACCATCGATTATCTTGATCTGCTGAGATCTGGGGGGCGCTGTCTCTCTCGCAACGTCTCCCGTCGACCAAGATGAATCCTCACATATCCGTTCCACGCCAACATGCCAGCCCGTCAACCTTCGGCGGCACAACGCCAGCAAGCCGCGGATCCAGTATACGAATGCCGCGGTTTTTCAAAAGGTATGTGGTGTCGAGCGCACCGTTATAGCTCAGCCCGTCAAGTGCGCTTATCGTAAAGAACGATTTACTTATCACCATCGTTCTTCGTGTAGGCTATTCAAATTCCCCCAGATGGACTTCGAAATGGCCATTTGGGAGATGACATCGCTCTTAATTGCGCCCAAGAAAGTCTTCAAGTCGATTTACTATCATGTAAGCCACTTGATCAGGTCGAATCCTCAAGAAAAATGCCATGCTAACTGATTGCGAATCCTGCAGAAACGTACGAACTTCCCATTTAGCTCCCACTCTGTCCTCCGAACCCCAATTGACTGAACTCGGAACCCGCCAACTGACAGTTCTCGCCATAGAAACCAAGAACACCTGGCACCGTCCTGATCCGTCATTCACATATTTGCTCTCGTTCTTCCTCCTCCTCACAGCTATTGCATGGGGGATCGCATACACCCCGTCCTTTGGCGCTATTGTCCGCCTTTCTCTACTCTTCATATTCGTACACTTTATAGGGTCCTCGCTCTTAGTATCGACCTTAGCATACTTTGCCATCGGACGACTTTTTGGACCCAACGGCGCCGCGGCATCTTTGACCGGACTGAGAGGTTCCAGAGGGCGGAGAAGAGGCGCCGCGCAAGGCCTCTTCGTGCAGCCTGGAGAGAAGGATCAACTGGAATTTGGATACTGTTTTGATGTGAGTCTTCCCGTCTCCAGTCAGTCTGAGCATCGCATCGCTTGAGGAATCTAACACCGATGGGATTATTTCGCTCTAGGTCTCGAACCGAGCTTTCTTCCCGCTCTACCTCCACCTCTACGTTGTTCAATTCCTTCTTCTACCGCTACTCACGCGCAGCCCCAGCAATTTCCTGACGACTTTCCTCGGAAACACGCTCTATCTCTCCGCTCTAACGTACTATACGTATATCACCTTCTTGGGATACAATGCGCTCCCCTTCTTGCATAACACGGAGTTACTCTTGCTTCCGATTCTGGCATTGGCGGTGCTGTGGTTCGTGAGTCTGATTGCAGGGTGGGGAGTGGTGATGCAAGGTCGCGGCGTGGAAGGACTATTCTGGGGTGTCTGAGACCCTTATTGCACGCTTATGACCTTTCGTCCCGTCTTCCCTGGCTACATCATACCTTATAAACCAGCATTGGTATCGCTCGGGGGTCCAGGCTCCGTTTTTATGTTCAACCTGACTTTCGTATATTATGGCGCCGGTGTACATGGAGAACGCGTTGCAGTTTTACGTCCCTTTCTTTCTTCCCGAATGTCGATTTTCGTCACGCAATTCATGAAGTTGGAAGTTGAGATGGTCATTTTTGTCTTATTTTTCGAGTGCCTTCAACTCCGGCGTTTTAATCTGTTGGTGTTCTGTGATTGCTCTTACTTCATGATTCATAATCTCATATATGCTTGGTCAGCGAGTACCAAGAACAACATGAATTCTATATTTCTTGCTCTTATCTTCTGCTAGACCATCGCGATAGAGTGTCCCAAGTGTATAACCTCGGAATATATGGCAAGAGGAACTCGAAAGATCAGATATTTTCAAGCAAATCGCAAGACAAGAATGCCTTTCTCTTGAGTGTGGCCATAGCAAGTGTATCGGAAAGTCATAATGATCAGAAATACTGCATACCGACAGAGGCAGGACACATGGTACTTCAAAACGGATACCGACTCTGCACATGAAATGGTTGCCTTTGCATCGAAATGATTCAAATCCAAGTGTGAACATAACGGGAAGAGCCAAAACCAGATAAGTAATCGTTTCTTCGTGTAATAGATACCAACAAGAAGGGAGAAATTGGAAAAAGAAGAACCAGAAAAGTGGCAAATCTGGTCTCCTTTAATTCTTCTTCGCACCCCTTTTACCCTTACCCAACGCAGCCTCGCGCAGCTTCTTCTCCCGCTCCTCACGGGCGGCAATGCGCTCCCTTTCGCGCTCGAGCTTCTCTTCCTTCTCAGCTTCTTTGCGGGCCCGCTCAGCCTCTCGTTGCTCACGAATGATGGCGAGACGGGCGAGATCCGCGCGTGCTGCCTCTGTCTTTCCTTCGGCGTGGAGCTTCATATACCGTTCCCGAGCCTGCTGTGCCTCGATTGCTTCCCGCTCCCGGCGGGAGAGCTGTGTGACATCCCCGTTGGCTTGATCCGGGGTTGTCTTCTCCAGCTGCGAGCGAGATTTGGCGGTGTGGTTCGGGTTCGCGGGCAAGTCATCGTCCGACTCTTCCTCTGAATCGGACGGGGGCAAGTCGCCGGGCTGAGCGGCAACTCGGGCCTTTTTGGCGATAGCAGCGTGCTTCTTGGCCTTTGCTGCAGCACGGCGTTCTTCACGGGTCATTGAAGCTTCGTTGCTGGGACCAACTTCGTCGGATCCGGAAGACTCTTCGTCGGATCCGGATTCTTGCTGATCATCGTCCTCGTCGGACGAGGAAGGGACGAGGTCATCGGGATCCTGTTGTGAAAGGGCACAAAGGCACAAAGGTCAGATAATCCGCTTGATGATCCACTGCAGCGTCCCCATGTGAAGAAAGCGTACCCGCCATAGACCAACGGGGTTGCCATCCTTATCGACTGGCTGGACGTCACGACTGAAGTGCTTGCCTCCTGTTATTATAGTCCGAAGATCGGTCAGAACTTCCAAGGTCCTCTCGAGGTGCCTGTGATGATTGTTTTCCAGTTCGACGTACCCCCTCGAGAAGGTTTGGAGAACTTTCCTCCACGACCGCGGGGAGCCATGATGTGCTGCGGGCACAGGAGAAGAAGTCGAAATTCCCTCGAGTATATCCTAGTAAGTTTCTTGTATCAGCAAATACGACCAGCTTTCGTACGATTCTGAAGTCCGAAAGCTATGACAACAGTAGTTGGAGGGATTTGGCGGGTGAGTTTAGGTAGGTACTTACCTGGATAGATTGTATCCGAGAGATATGAGAACAAACCAAGTCTGTAACAAAATACTCCAAACCAAGGCAATAGAAAGAAGAAGAAGAAGTCTAAAAATTTATTGAAGCAATCAAGGAGACAAGTGATGTGTCGAGTCACGCAGGAGATTTCCTCAAACAGGCGGGGAAGAGACTGCCTCGAACCGGGCAATCAGAGCAGCGCAAATTACAGCAGACCCCGCGTCAAACACGCCCGCCGTGTTTACACTTTCCACAGCTTAAGCCTACTTGGGTACTAACTAGTAACCACCTGATTACTGCCCCTCATCGGATCTCCCTTGGCGCCCACCATCTCTCCTCTTGGTTCCTGATCTAAGATTAAGTAACAATACAATACTTGGACTATTTGAATCAGTTATCAGATATACCATTATGGATGATTTGTCGTTCGATCCACCCATGCTTATTCAGAATTCAACGTTCGTTCGTCCCAAACCTTATCATTTTATTTTCTTCAGATCATTGGAGCCCGTATCAATACCTAGTTAAGTATCCCGAGATCAAAAGGGAGAGCCAAGTCTCTGATATACCATGCAATTACTTTTTTTTTTCTTCTTCTTCTTCTTCCCTTGGTCTTCATGCTCGTCCTAGAACGAATCCTAACTTGGCAATTCTTGCAGCAAACAATGTCAACGTGCCTGCGAAGATGGCACTGCCCATGAACATCTGGGCATAAAGATACTGCCCATCGTCCTTTGCTATCAATGCTCCTGCAATTGGGGAACCGATCAGTGCAGCGACACCGACCACACTGAGCACCATCCCCATTCGCACACCAGCCTTTTTGAGGTCCGTCGTGAGGGTACTCAGCGTCGCCGGGAACAGTGACTGAATTCCCGCCGCAGCGAGGCCATATACACATGCGAAGGCGTATAATCCGCCTAGACTATGGACTCCAGCCCAGCAATAGGCCACCAAGCCCGTGACAAAGCTGAAGGGAACCAAAAGATTCAATGGCCCCGTGCACCTGTCTGCCAAATAGTTCGGGATAAGCCTACCAATCATGCCTACTCCGTTCATGACCATAAGCAAATCGATGGAAGTCGACTGGGGTACCCCGATGATGTTTCGGCCAAAGCTGCCTATATAGAAGAACCCGACGTAAAGGCCCCAAAAGTTGAGGAACATCCCAAGTGCAAAGAGGGAATACGGTGTCTCCTTGAACGCAGCCCATTCGACAATTGGGCCGCTTTTGCGCGGTGGAACCCGCTGCTTGAGGAAGAGCATGCAGGGAATCATCGTGACGAGCGAAATGAATCCCAATGTCCGCATCGTCCATCCGTATCCGACTCGTGGCAAAAGCCGCATGACGACCGCCGGGAAGACCAAACCACCTGTCGCGGATCCAGAAGCCGAAATGCCTATCGCAAGAGCACGCTTTTTGGTGAAGTATGTTGGCAACAAGGCGATGGTCGGACAGAACATGAGTCCACATCCAATGCCCTGGCCAACGCCTTGCGCAAGGAATAGCTGCCAGTACTTCGTACACAAGGATGTCATGAAAATACTGAACACTTCGATGACGGCACCGGCCGTCCAAGTCGCCTTGAAGTATCCGGCATCCGTCGCGCGACCAGAAAAGGTGCCGATGCCGAAAAGGAGAAAGATCTGGATGCTTCCAACCCAAGAAATATCCGAGGGAGGATGGCCAAGCTTTTCCGTATAGTACGTTTGGAAAACACCAAAGCTGTTGATGTAACCCCATGTGTTGAAGATCACCATATGCGCGAGGGCTACTTGTAGCCAGGCCGTGAACCCACCGTCAGGCGGAGGTCCAATGTCTTTCCCGGAGTCTCTGGTTCGAACCAGCGAGAGGGTTCTGGCCAGTGTTCCTCCCTGGCTTGCATTTGTAGGAGCCTTGGTGAGGGCCTCTTTCCCACCAGGTACGTCATGACTGATGGTGGATTCTTCGTCGTCGTGACAGATAGTCAGGGGCGCAAACTTTTCGCTCGTAGCATCCTCGTGGTCATGGCTGATAACTGCTTTTTGTCCGGTTACATTCTCTGGGGAGATCTCCGGTCGACTTTCGTCATGTCTCTGAATGGCGACATTCTGCGAATCCTTCGTGGACGCCATCAGCGCCAATTAACCGTCAAGAAAGGTCCTCTCGCTGAGGCGGCGATCATTCCTTCTCTTTGGATCCTATCTCCCGTCGAAGGGTTCGCCCGTCTATGTAATACAATCTTAACGACACAACCAAAGGCAGGGAAGAAGATGGTGTTGCATGACAATTCGCCAAGGTCACAGCAAAAGAAAGGATTGACAAAAGCAAAGAAGCCAGGCTACCCTTCGATGCTGCAATAATGACTCATGAGCGTGGGTTTACCTTGCCCAGTGCAGGAAAGCAAAACCCACAATGCGACAGACGAAAATAGTCCTAGATCAAGAATTGCAGAGCAATTTTCAGCGGCCCATGAAAGACATAAGGATAAGAAATTGATATTTCGAAAAGCCCAGACTCAAGAGAGGGAAAGAAAAAGGAAAAGAAGCGAAAGCACCACTACGAACTTAGTTCTTACTGTGTCGCTCAACGTGGATCCTGCCGAACTGGCTTTGACTCGCAGAGAAGGCCGATACGACGATAGACTTTTCCGAGGTCCCATCCGTTTTCCACGCCCTAACGATAGCATGTCGGAAATGGAATGGATTCTGGAACAGACAAAGTCAATGCCAGCAGCCAGAGACATTTCGCTTGGTGATCAGCTTGGGCTCGATGGGCCACCAATTAAGCATGGAGCTACTAACCTAGTACATGCTATACACGAAGAAGATGAATTGGTAAAAGCGATCAACCTATGTCTGCTAAACACTGGGAACTACATATTACCTGCTTTGACTGTTTTTCAAGAATTGGGATTCAACCCCGCAAAATCGTTGAAGCCTTGTTCCAACTTCCCCATAAGCAACTCATTTTTTTTGCGGGGAGAAGGGGATTCGCCGGAGAAAATGGAAACTTGTCGAGCCTCGAAGCACTCATGGCCAGAGTGCCTGCTTAACTGCCCAACGGTCCCCAGGTGTGGCGAACGTGCCTTGAAGCCGTGCGTAGGGAGTAAGTTACGTCCTTCTGGGATCTGCATATGCATCGGATGATTCCAACATACAGACTATCAATCAGACCGGATAAGTCGGATCGGATAAATAGAACTCGTGGCGGCCCGCAACCTGGTAAATGAGCATGCGCCTCTCTGCATGCAGTGGATGTAATATAACCATCCAGTAGTCAATTCCTCGGAGTAATTATGTCCGTTAAAAAAATACTCACGAGATCTTTGCAATTAAGAACTCGATATCTCGATCGATCAGGCATGGCAAGAGGCGGAAACCATGATTGAAACAGAATAACAGACACATCGATAAGTATTGCGTTGCAGTAATATTTTTGTTACCTCGGTAATTGTTGATCGAACTGTATTGGCCCTTTCCTCTTGAAGTTTGCTTCATATTCTCGTCTTTTTCTATTGTCTAGAGCACTACATATGCAGCTACCATATTTTCAGCGCAGCCGTCTATCTATAATGCATTACAAGAGACACCGAAAGAAATTGCTGAGACGGTTAAACACAAAACCCGCAGACATCTGGGACCCCATGCTGCAACATCGCTAATTGGCAATTCACCTGACCAAACGACGAGACAAGACCATCGAATTGATGAATCCGCACCGGCTTCTATTTGAACGGAATATATATATCGAGAAGAAAGTGGTCGCGCCATTGGACGCTGCTCTTAGTACTCTTGAGTACAAGAGCTGCTATTAAGCGACGCAATTGTAGCAATGACGTCGGCAGGTTCCAACAAATGCCAGCTGGCGGCTGTCTGCTTGGAACTCGCGCCGACAGTGACTGAATAGACGTGGTCGGACGGAAGGTCGAATTTGCGAAGGGCCCGAAACATATCTATGCACAAAAGACGATCAGCAACCGCAAGATAACATTCGCACTGAAAAGCCTACCTTCATCCGTGAAGTCATCTCCCAGGCACAGGATGAACTCCGGAGCCTGTCCTGGCTCCGTACCGTACTCGTTGACTAGGCGGGTAGCGATGAATCCCTTGTTAACAAAAGTAGGCCGAACTTCAAGATTTGCTTTGCCTGCCATGACTTCAACGTCCCATTTCTTGGCCACAGTCTCTTCGAGGTGCTTCCTGCACTCTCGGGCCTGGAAGGCACCATACTCCGGATCCGCGCGCCGATAATGCCATGTCAATGCTACGCGTTTCCGCTCGATGAATGAGCCCTGTGTCCGCTCGGTGTAATGTTGGAAAACTTCCACGACCTCCTTCTGCCATCCCATGTCAGTACGCTCTGCCAGATTTTCCCAGTCATCAGAGCCAGGCTTCCGAATGAAGCAGCCGTGCTCAGCGCTCAGCCCTAATTCGGGGATGTGGCCCATCCACTCGTCAAGGAATGCCTGGTCACGTCCGCTGATGATCCAGACGGCGTTCCTTGGATCGGCAGCAAGGGTTTTGATGGTTCGCAGTACCCGATCAGACGGAATCGCTGCTTGTGGATCCTTCACGATGGGCGTGAGTGTTCCATCGTAGTCGAACATGAAGAGCCTCCTCCGCGCTTTGCGGTACTGCTTCAGCACTTTCGCCCGGTCCAGAGCTGGCGTGGCCACTGATTGGTCAAAAGAGGACAGGTTCGTGAGCAAGCGATTGAGGTACTGCTTGGACCAGGTCGACACCGTATTCGTAGTCGCATGCTTGTAGAGCTTCAAGTGCTGCGACTTCTTCTCGTCCTCCGTCATGGTCAATGCCTGTTTGATAGCGCCGGCCACTCCTACCAGATCCCACGGGTTGATATGAATTGCGCTAGGGAGCGTTCCTGCGGTTCCCGAAAATTCAGAAAGAATCAGGGGGCTATGATTGCTCTGCTGGCATATTATGTACTCTAGACTAGTCGTGTTCATTCCGTCTCGGACCGTGGTGATCAAACCGACATCAGCCACCCGCAGAAGCGCGAAGTACTCGTGCTGTGAGAGATACTGCGGGTAGTACTGGACAGGTGAGAAGCTCAAGGATCCGAACCGGCCGTTGATGGTAGAGACCAGATTGGAGATTTGACTGGCAATCTTGTTGTCGGGATCCTCTTTCTCCTCCTCCACACTGGTCGGGCTCGTGACCTGGATGAGCACGACCTTGTCGCGCCATTCAGGGTACCGTTCGAGGAATATTTCGAACGCTTGGAGCTTCTGAGCAACACCACGAACACTATCCAGTCGATCGCGGCCAACGATGATCTTCTTTCCTGCATACAGTTTACGAATACCCAACACGGCCTTTTCGATGTCGGACGGCCCGAAAGCGACCTTTTGGATAGCCTTTGCATCGATTCCAATTGGGAAAACATCAACTGCAACATGGGCACCGTATGCATCAACACCAGCCGAATTCGAATCGAATCCGAGAACACGTGTGCAACACGATGAAAAGTGACGCGAGTAGGAATATGTCTGGAAACCAATCATGTTGGCGCCCAACACGCCCGTGAGCACTTCCTTGCGCTTGGCAAGGCAACGCATGAATTCGCTGCTTGGGAACGGGGAGTGCAGGAAGAAGCCAACATAGATGTTGGGTATGCGCTGTCTCAACAGACTGGGCAGCAAAAACAGATGGTAATCATGAATCCAAACGATATCCCCCTCCTGGTACTCTTGAACAATTCGATCCGCAAAGAGTCGGTTTAAGCGAACATAATCACCCCACCACTTCCGCTCCGACCTTCCATCGGTGGGACCATGTTGCTTATAGTGCAGAAGAGGATACAGCTCTCGTTCAGCATAACGCCTCCATCTGCCTTGATCCTTCAAAAGAATGGTGTCCTCTGGCTCGTCAGATTCGTCCGTTAACCACACTGGAAAAATTTTGCCGTATCTGCCAGAGCTCAATTGGTTTTCGAGCCGTTGACGATCATCCTTGCCGACACTGATACCCTCTAGCACGGGGTGATTTGGTTGCTTTTGGCTGGCATCAACCGGGACCGGCGCCGCTGCTTTGTTTAGAGGAAGCGCTGTGCCATTCGGCACGGCTGAAACCTTCCCGACAGTGTTGACAGGGATTTGCTGCAACGGAATTTTCGTATCTTGAATGGGTTCCACCTCACCGGTCCAGGCGACGAGGGTGTGGGACCATTTGGTTTCATCCGAGGCGAGATAGGCGAATGAATCAAACAGAGCAGAAGTGCCTGGGCGATGTTTGAGTTCCTGGAAGGACGGTCAGCCTGCCATTCAGCTTTCTAGACATCCCAAGATGCCGATTATTCAGAGCCTACCCAATCTGATCCCGCTTGAAAATTCGCCTTGTATGGTATGCAAAAGGCCGCGCTGATGATTCGACCGCTTAGGCGCAACCCTGGATGTTGCTCACGAGGATCGACCTCCGGCAAGGCGGGGGAGGCACTGCCCACGAGGCTCAAGCGACGTAAGAGCTCCACGCCTGATTTGGCGTTCTTTGCGGCTTGGGCAGGCGTTGTGGGAGTCGTGACGGTCGACGGGTCCGACGACACGTTGCTTCCTGGTATCTCATGGAAATATGATGGAGCATCGCTCGCCACCGGATGTTTCTTGTCGGTTTCCATGCTTGGGGTGGCACTTGTAGCCTGTGTATAGGCATCTTCTCCCAGAGTCTTCATGCCGGGTCCGACCAAGACAGGGTTCGGCTGGTTATCAGGCACATGGGGAGCGGGACTATCTTCGGAGGACATGACGAGAGATGAGACACGCGAAGTGGCGGAGAAACGTGGGAGGTGGACTGATTTCACCAATTATCTAAGGGAAATCGGTCAGTAAATCTTCTGTCACATGCAATAATAATCCAATCATTGTATTGGAATTGCAAAGCTTTTGGACTGCGGAGGGGCGCAGATCGTAGGGCGTCATACCTCGGACGGAAACGGGACAGATAAACTGGCAAAGAAGACCGACAAGCTGAAGACGGACTATCGGCTGGAAGCGCGAGCCATGGGTGTTGGAAGACAATGGTAATGTGAGAAGAGAGGTAACCAGTCTGGTCCAAATCGTGGAGAGAAGAAGAGAACGGGTTACAATATGGGTAAGATACTCGACTCGAAAGTGTGAGGGGGGATAAAGAAAGTCGGAGGGAAAGAAGAAGGTACGAGCAGCGTTGGAGGGAGGGGCAGGTCAAGGTGGAACTGAGACAGAGGGGTAAGTAATTTAGAGGGAATTTAAAAATCAGGGCACGCTGGCAGATAGCTAGCGAGCTTGAAGTTGGTAGAGGAAGAAGAGATACGAGTCGACGTAGGCGGTGAGTTGTCAGGGGAAGAAAGGAGGGGTCTGACGGTCCTAACTAATCAATTGAAGCTCTCCTTTTTTCTTTCTTTTTTTTTTTTTCTCCTTCTTTTTGTTTCGGTGCTGGTGGTTTCTAGAAATAGAGTCTAGTATATTTTAGTTCAGCAGTAGTCGCAATAAATTCTGTGGAAGTTCGGAGTACGAGTTCGAAAGTTCAAAGCAATGGCCGAGGGGGGAGAGAAGCCAACGTGGGCCGTGAGGTTCCAGGCCTGAGGGGGGCAAGAGGGAACTGGGAATTGCTAACTTTGCGTCAGGGTGGAGTAAGATAGGATCCGGTAAGGTCCAATTCAACACAGGCCAAGGGTTTAAGGAGAGAGATAATAATAATAACGACTCAGAATGACATGAGATTTAGTTAGTTCGCACCGGATAGAAATAGAAGGCAGTGCTTGTTCTTGTAGTACGTCATGATCAGAGAACAGCACGAGGGTTGTGTCTTGAGTTTGGTTTAGCTTTCCCTGTCCTTTCTCTCTTTTGCAGGAAAGTAGATCCTAATTGATCAATTGATTGATTTGATTTGTTTACTAGGGACTGTGATGAAATTATCCTGGTAGTACCATTTTTATCTAACACCCGACTCCCTAAGTACTCCGTACTCCCTGGGCAGGTGCTGTCTTTTTCGAATCATCGAGACCATCGATGCTTCCAGCCACTTTCTTCTTTCGGCCGCTGCGGGGGATTACCTAAGGTAACTTGGGCTAGGGCTAGATGGAATGCTCACGTGCGCTTGAATCACATGCACCGTGCAAAGTCATGTGATCTTATCATCTCGTGGACTTGATCTTGATTTTCGCTCTTTGACCATCATCAGTTGGTCATCATCTCCTAGTTACCTGCAATTTCATCTTTACACATGGTCGTGATCGTGATCGGATGTCGATATCGAAAACTCCGATTATCTCACGATAATTTTTATTCTGTTTAACTGCTGCTCTGTGTAGTGCTTCTCAACCAACCTCTCCCTCACGGTCCGGCACATGCCCCGGACCGTCAGTGTCCATTCGCGATGCCTTTACTTGGCTGATGGCGCTACAATACGCACTTCACGGCCTGCTCCTCTTCCATTGCCCCGTACGACCTCATCTCAACAAGTCGTACGTCGATTATTCCATATGTCACTACTTAGAGCCCGAGAACCTGGTGTCTTCCCGAACAGCCTCGAGAGGACTCTCCAGGCTCATCGATCGTCGAATCGAGCCAGACTCATCCGCAAATTGATTCCCAAGGCCCCTCCTGCTACAATCTTTCGTCCTGAGCTCCCATCGCAACATGTCGCCATTCGTGAACCACCAAGCGAAGCGTCTTCTTCGGCAACAATTCAGCCGACTCAATCCAACCCGTCCCTGAAACACTCCAAAGGGCAACGCGTCTTGAAAAGAGCTGGTTACTTGCAACCGCATTTTACATCTGTCTCTCTGCCCAAACCAAGCAGGCAGCTACGATGGGCTGCAAATGGTAAGGATCGACCAGTGCAGCATCCATGGCTGCACCACATTCCTTCTGAAAGCTCCAAGCCACAGGGAGCTTTCTCGCAACTTGATGCGGAGATCAGAGCTCTGGAGAAATACTTGACGCCGACGCAGCCGGAACTGGCCCGCGTGGACCACCTAGCTACGAGCATCTCGCATCTACTAGGCGAAGCAGCGCCTCATGACCTTCAGATCGTTGGCTCGAGGAATACTGGCATGGCCCTCGCTCATTCAGATTTAAACTTTGTATTGCTGGTAAATGATGGCCAAAGGTCGGTTGGAGGCTTTCGAAAACGCAGTGCTACCCGGCCTAGGATTATCGGCGTTTATAACGAATTACTCCGCCAAGTAGAACGGGTTCTTCTTCAAACCCCAACTTTCTGTGGAGTTTACAAGCCCAGCAAAGCTGTGGTTACAGCGATTCACCAACCAACTGGTCTTCAATTGCAGTTTTATTGCAGCGAAGAAGCACCCGGTATCATTGAACATCTTCGGGATTATCATGCCGAATACCCTGCTCTTAGGCCTCTGTATATGGCTGTCCGGTTGATTCTGGAGACTCGGGGTATATTCAGCACCGACGAAGCCTCGATCGGGTCCAATGCACTCCTGATGCTTCTGGTGGCATTCCTCAAAATGAACCACGGCCGATTTCAGCGACGAGATAGCCTAGGCGAACAGCTGCTCTCTTTCCTCGAGATATATGGTACCGGAATAAATCTTCGAACTACGGGAGTTTCGGTCGATCCTCCGGGCTTCTTCAATGCAGACACTATCAAGGAAGAGACCGAGCTGCAGCCTCCCGAGTCGATCGGAGCTCATCTTCGCGGTCAGCGGTCGCTCGTCAACCGGAAAAGAACGGCTGCAGCAAGACGCAATTTTACCGTTGCCGAGCGGTTGTGCGTTCAGGATCCTACGAACTACATGAACGATCTAGGGCGGGCATGTAGTCGGACTGCGGAGCTCCAACAGATTCTTGCGAAGGCCCACAAGGATATCCGCACGTCAATACAGGCTTGGGACAGTTCAGAGGGTCGCAGGAATGATAGTATTCTTGCGCATGCTTTGCAGGCGAATTTTGATGATTTCGAGAGATTCCGAAGTCAGATTGCTGGCCCGCCGGGGGCAGCGTCGTCAACTGCCTAAGGCCAAAGCAGGTCCTGGCTCCTTTCATCTAACTCTGTTCCGAAGCAGGTCTTCAGATTGTGAGTTATGTCGGTGTATATTCATGAGCATTTTCCCACCCCTCAATCTCAACTATCAATGATATACCGATTATAGATATTAACTCAAGCTTTTAAGTATGTTCTTACAATCTTGTCTCAGCGGTAATTCGGACATAAAACAATGACAGAAGTTGCTGGCGAACTCGCCTTGACAGTAACTAGTCTGACTCGTCTACGCGTTGAGCATTGAGACCTGTGCAGTGATTGTACCTCGAATGTTGACGTGAAATACGCAAACAATCATGGCATAACTATCAGATGGAACCAATATATATAGATACAATCGTAAGACACCACAGCCTTGCCGGAAAGCCTCGATTAAAGATTGTAATATTCCTGCTATAGAACCCCTATGTACTATCTGTGGATCGATTACTGACACCCGGTAATCTGTGCTCAGAAAACAGAATAAAGTGGCAACAGAACGAACGGATGAAATCCGAAAGAAAAAAAAAATCCAATGAAACGCCCCATGCTTGTGAATGCATCTGCACATGATAGAACGACATATGATACTACAATGGCGTCAAGCCGGTCTAAAACGGAAATGTTTCAGGAAGAATTCAGTCGTGGGATGTGGATATGACAGCAAAGACTGAAAAATCCTGCAGTTGTACAGCAGTGTAGGCTGAAAACAACGTCTGGTAGAAATGGGAAAGCAGCGGTGCACGTCAGGGGCTTCCGTATATTAATTGCTTTGTCAAGTTAGCGACTGACTACTGCGGATAGATGAAGCGTAGAAAATACTCACTAGATTTCAAGCGGAGAGATCTGGTCTAAAGTGTAGAGCCAGTTTCCGCCCTGTTCTTCCTTCTCAAGCCTACATCACCCCGTCAGCATTGTTTAAGCGGTCATAGAATATTGGAAAATAACGAACCAGTCATATGGCCATAGAATGAGATGACCCTGAACTTTATTCAAGAGATCCTCAGCGTGTTCCTTATCCATCATCTCATCGGTTGCATGGAATTCCCTCTTCGAAAGTGTGGTCGCTCTCCGCCTGCGTCTTCGTGACTGTGAAGTCGCATTCAGGTTAAGAGCCTCTGAATAATCAATGACCTGCGAATTAGGGCGCTGCTTCTCGAGATCCTCGCTGGTCACTCCTGTCTCATCACTCCGTCCAATCTGATGGTTGCTCGATAGCTGCATATCGGACCCCTTTGATGCGGATTTTTCATCAATTGAGGATAGTGTCTCTTGCTTTGCCAGGTCGGATTGAGGTCGATCATTCTGAGTGCGGTTTGCTTCGGCGGTTCGAGCTCCAGATTTTTCATCCGGGGGGATAGATTCTTGTTTGGGAGCATAAGAAACCCGTGGCTCTGTCGTCCGTCCTTCGGACTTTGAATTTGAATGAGTCAGGTTGGGTTTGGCCCCAGCAACAGATGCGGCTGGATTGGACGATGCACCAGGCGGCCCTGTCTGCCTCGATTGGGAGGGTTGGAATGCCTTGGAGCTTTGTTGACTTTGCATCTCCGCAAAGCGCTCGCCATAGGCGGCATATTCTTTGTATTCTTTCCAAGATTTGACCTCACTATCAGGCATACAGCGAAAGACACTGCGGTAGATCTTTGTGTTCTTATCGGCCACAGCATGCCAGGTGTCCAGATAGAAAGCATCGTTGACGGGGTCCTTCATACAGTCCTTGTCGATGTAGACATGCTTCATATCTAGAATCAAAGGGTGTAAATACTTTGAGCCATCCGCATTGTCCCTGGATGGCATCCCAGTACTGTTGGTCTCTGCCTCGTAGGTAGGCGGCAAACGAGAAGATGACAATCCATCCGAGCTTGGTGTCGATACAACGTCATTGGCCGCACGGGGAGAAGGTCCTTGCTTTGTATCTTTGTCCTCCGGAGCAGCTTGTTGGGATTCCTGCTGTGTCACTTTCTTGGGTTGCTTCAGAGTGCCTTTACCTTCGGATGCAATGGGAGACACCAGAACCTCTTTATTGGCGTCCAGAAATTCGGAGTCGCGCGCGTCAGCTAATCCCGCCTGCATAGCCAAATTCAGACGGTCAGTGCCGTTGCCATCCACGTCCTTTCTATGCTCCGGGTTGTGAGTTACTCTCGCATCGGCGGTGAGCTTTCTGCTCGACTTGAGATTGGGATTATTGCCCTGCTCCCAGTCAACGTCGTGGTTGAAACTGTGCAAGTCCTCTGAACGAGACAGAAACTCGTCTTGAATTCGATGCCGACGCTCAATCGCGTCCCTTTCATCCTGTTTTTCAAGCATCAAAGATGCAGAATCTGGCCGGTCCCGATCTTCGGGAGATCCGATTCCTTCCTCAACAACCTGTATTTTTCGTAGCTCTTCTTCTGTGGCGACGTCATGTTCCATCAGCTCGTCAACATCAATGCCTAGATGCTCCCTCATGAGACGCATGCGAAGAGTATGTGGGAATCGTCCAACAAGGTACGGTTTTCCGTTCATGGTAGACCAAATCATGTCTGTGTCGCGCACTACGGCTGCCACCTCCGAGTCCCGCGATCCTAACATGGAGCGCTCATTGATGTTTGCAGACCCGATGATGGCAGCTCGATCATCGACAACCATGCACTTGGCATGAATGTACAGCTGCTCAGTGACAAGCTGCTTCTGTGGCCCGATCTTGCCCCATTTTCGAAGACTGAAGAATTGAATGTAATCTTCCGGTTCAATGCCAAGGGCTCGAAGTCGTCCAAATATCGAGGTCTCCCCACGGCAAATGCTGCGGTATTGGCACTGCATAATCAGGCGGACACTGGTTCCACCTTCGCTATCGACAGTGTTTTGGAATCCTGGCATCAGGGGAATGATGATGACGGCGCGCCATGATTCCTCGTTTTTAGCTGCCCGAACGACACGTTCGACCAAAGCATCGCCAATCAAGTTCTCAATTTTTCTTCCATCAATGTCGCATGTACTGATGAAGAATTGATTCTCAATGTAGACAAAATGGTCCGACTCCTCGATCAACTTGACATAGGCATTCATGATGCTATGTTCAGTGACATCTGGCGTTCCAGTCGACCACATGCTGCTTGAGCGCAGAATCTGGACTTCACAAGTTCCATCCAAACCAAGGGCTTCTAGATCCGCGGGATCAAAGTCCGGTGGGGGCAAGAGGAATGGCGTTGGTCGAGTCGGTTTGCGTTGACGCAAGATATAGTTCCATCTTTGGACAAAGTGCCGAGTAAGATCGCGGGCCGGTTGACCGACTACGTGCATTGATATATCATGCCATGGCATTCTCGGTATAACGTTGCGATCGTACATCTCTTCGTACGGCTTATCGAGGTCGTAGAAATCCTGAATCCGAGGATTAGAGTAATCTTTACCAGGCCACAGCTGGCAATGGTCCGCATCTTTGGGCATGTCAGCCGTCTCAAAGCCCGTCGGCTTGTCGTCCGTGAGAGTGTGCTGCGGAGTATCCCATCTTCCAAAGCACAAGTCAATTCCGCCGACGAAAGCCAGAGTGTGGTCAATAATGCATAGCTTCTCGTGGTGGGCCCAAAAGAAAGTGTTCTGCCGGAACTGGTTTGGAGATCTCTGCACAAAGACATTCGGATGTAGGTCAAGGAGGGAGAATTTGGAATATTCCGAATCGATAGGAATGGCCGAGTTGATGTTCCGGTACATGATCACAAAAATTTTCACGCCCTCGCGAGCCTTTCGCTGTAAGAGACGATCCAACCTCCACTTCTGACTGATGGCAGCTGGTCGTCGCATATACAGTTCAGGACTGAGCCACCAGTCATGAATGTAAATGACATCTTTCGCCTGGTTGATTGCTCGCGACACCATCCACATGTGGTCCCGACCGTCAACCAGCCACTGTGCGAAACAATTACGACGGATGGGAGCGAAGCTGTCGAAACGATTCGGCTTTGCCCATGGTGTATTGTTCACCATGAACCGGATGGAATCTTCGAATTGGTGCAGCTGACGCTCGTTTCTGGCTAGCAGTCTGAGTCTTCTTTCCGAATTTTCGAGTTTCAACGTGTGATGCTGTGGATGTCTGGCCGACTCTTTGGCGGATTTGGCAAGCTCCTTTGCCTTTTGAGAGTGCAAGCTGATTTTCTGAGTCTGCAACTTGAAAAAGGGGTCCACAAGAAAAACGTCGTAAATGTTCATCTCCTCAGGCGAATCAACACAAACCACGTAGCTGTGTCTCACCAAAAACCACTTTGGCGAATGACGCTTCTTCACCAGCGACGGAGTCAAAGCTCGCCGGAAATCAAGACCCTTGGACGATTGGATTATCAGAAATCCTTCCTTGCCGTGATAGCTCCCCTCGGCAGCGAGACGAACACCCAGTGCTGAGAGTTCGAGGAATTTGCACAAACGGTTACTGTCGGGTCGGAAGATCAGGAATCTGATCATCTTCTGTAAATAGGCCTCAAGCTTCTTCCGCTGCCTCTCGGGGTACGTCTCCTTTTTGCCCGCAGGATTCGCTCCAGGGGGTGCTTCCGTGGTCGATTGCCCACCAGCATCGCCTTCTGGCGCGTTGCTTATACTGGTCGTCCTTCGAGAAATACCAACCGATGGTTGTCGCTGCTGCTGTTGCTGCTGCTTCTTCTTCTTGCCGGCTCGTTCATTACCGCTGGTTGCCTCGGCTGCTGTTTCATAACCGAAATCATCCTCCTCGTCTTCCGCGTCACTATCCAAACCACGAACTCCCCTCAGGTACGGAAACGCACTTCTAGGGAAGCGTGGTAGGCTTTGGCCACCTTCAGGGTTCCTCAGCTGGATGTATTTCTGCGTCCCGATGTGAAGCTTATATTTCAAGTGGAGGTTTGCAAAATCCCTCAGAGTGCGATGAATGATCCATTTCATCCGTGTCATGCCGCTACCATACTCCAGCTCGATTCTGAACACCAGATGGCGATCCCCCGAATGCGAGTCAATTCGACTGTCCGTGACCCGAACTTTCAGCTGCTCGAGCAGAATAGGAATGCGCTTGCTGCCATGCTCGTCGCGCTGGAACATACTCGCTAGGATCAACGCCGCTGGAACGCCAGACGTTAGTTCAGCAAGCAATTCAGCCGATTTCACATGGTCTACAGTGTTGTCTGCCTTGCGGCGCTGTCCGATCAGCCTAAGGCCAGCTTTTATCTGCCGCCACCTTTGGGCACTGAGACTGGAACCGCGGTCTGCACGATGGCGCCTCCAGGAAGCGGTCAAGCCTTCTGGATTGTCCGATGGCCCCGCAAAGCCGGTGAAACGCCTGAGGTTACTGGGCCGTTTTTCCTCTTGGTTGGGCTGTCCATCCTGTCGTCCACCATAGGTCAACCCACGAGCACTGGCTAGCCAAGCGCTCCTTCGTCTCCATGCCGTATCCCTGTTGAGTCTGTCCCGACCTTCGTCCTCTGACACACCCTCACGCTGTTGCGGAGAGAAATCGGTAGTGCTCGCTCGTCGTGGAAAGAGATTGGAGCGGTAGTTCTCGAAAGGGGCAAATGAACTCGACAAATGGAAAGAGGGCCGAGAGGTCACTTTCGGCGTCGTTGGAGCTGTTTGAGGGCCTGAATCCTCCTCCTGCCGTCGGGGGTTCCTCTTCTTCCTTCTCAAACGTGTCCGTTCTTCCCCAGCACTCTCCTCTGCATCAGCATCAATATCACTTCCCTCTTCCGGCAAAGTATCCGGAAAGCGAAACTCCCCTCTTTCCGAACCTGGAGTGACGACATCTGTAGGAGGTCGGAACTCGTTTGCTCCGCCCAGGGTTGCTCCGCTGGCCGAGCGAGAATGAGACGTAAATGAAGGAGATGCTGCAAATGCCTTCAATTTAGTAAAAATTGACTGTTTTCCTTTCGATGTCGGGTCCCCCTCGTCGCCAGCGACAGAAGGGGGTCTGGACTGCGAAACTTCAGGAGGAGCCTCATTATCGCTAGTGTCACGCGTAAACTGCACACTCGGGCGACGGACTGATGCAGCAGAGCCTGGCACGGCGGGCCGTCTTTGATGATCAGGGGACTGTTCATTGCCATCGTTCAATTCACCCGGGTGCTGATCGCCCATTGACGCAGGTTGATCCCCTGAATGGCCATTGGGCGCACCCTTGGACATACCGAAGGCATTTCCCTGCGCGAAGTCTGAGACCTCGGTCGCATGTGTACCGTTCCTGTCAATTTGTGACTCCGCAGGTTCTGTCCTTTCATCCTGGTCATTCGAGGCTGAACGTTGGGTTCCGGTCGGGGAGGGGAACGCTGAGGATAATTTCGGACCCTTCACAACAGGTAGAGACCGTGGCTGTTTCGCGGTGTTTTCCATCGGCACATTCTCCGTGTCCTTTGTAGTCGAGACGGTAGTCTCCGAGTCGGCCATGATGCTAAAGAGTAAAACTCGTTGTCAGTAGGAAATACAAGACATTGAAAACAGAGTTGCGTACATGCCGATCAATTGGTTCCTGCAAGTAACCGACACTTTCCTCAAGGTGCAATCATCATGGACGAATTCAATGTTCTGGGGATCAGGAGAAAGGGAAAATGAAGCAGGATGCTTGAAATCACAGCAAGACAACTGATCAGAAGGGAGCTAGGCACGAGCGTTGTCCTGTCAGTTCGTAAACTTCCGGACTACGGAGTAGCCTGGTGGAGTTCTGCCCCATACAGTTGAACTAGACTGGAGACGGAAGTCCCGCTTGGCGCTGAGGAAATGGCTGGTACGCCAACCAATGCGCCCTTGGGATTGGACGGGCTGCAAAGACAACGACTAAATGATTTTGTTCATAATTCGATCTATTTAAGGGGTAGTCGATCCTGGGACCTGTAGTACGGTAACGGCATAGTCTAGTGATGGAATTGTCAACAAGAAAACAACATGAACCCGTTGGAGCACAGTGACTTATTGCAGGATAATGAAATAAGACATTTTTTCAGCGAAGCGGACCTTCCAATTCTTGGAGCTATATACAGAGTTAGGTAAGTTAGGGGCCCAAGTTTTAATGTTTTCGACTCCAGCTGGAATTCCAGCCTGAGGCTCCCCACATGTGGTGTGGCTGTCAGCATTGCCACTGCACGTGGCTTATCAAAGCCCTAGTCTCAGGAGCGGTTTGTCATGACTCGTTATTGGATGATGGGACGGTCTAAGCTGATGGTTTTACCTCGGTACCTACGTACTGGTAGTGAACTGTCACTTCCAATATTTCCGAAGCTTGCAAGGTACGCCGTACAATACAAGGTAATAGATTCCTGAATCTTGAGGTATCTATCTCTGGCCCGCCGTATTTGTATATCCTCGGCTCATCCCGCTGCACTTAACCTCCTCAGATCCTTGAGCCTTCCAATCTCTCCAAACACTTTGAGTAGGATTGGTTTTAATTTACCATTGAAAACCAGCAACACTTCTAGCAAACATGACAGACCCTTTGAAGACACTGGAGGCCCAGAGCGCTCCGCGCACTGATTCACCCGCCATCTCCAAGAAAACATATCCTATTGCTGGGATTATCACTACGGTCTTCGGCTTAGATGAACTTCCTCCACAAGCTTCAGACGTTGCTTGTCTTTGGCTCTTACACCCGAGACTAGCAACTCAAGAACGAATGGCTGGAATTGCCGTATCTGCCATTACGGACTGGAACAACAGGATTCGAGATGGCCGCTCTGGTTCGAGTCAACCAGCCAAGGGCCTGATTGCCGTTTCATTCGATCAAAGAAACCACGGCACCCGAATGGTCGATCCGATTGCTAACGAGGCCTGGAGATCCGGAAACGCTCGTCATGCGCAAGACATGTTCTCTATCTTTCGTAAGTGTTGCATTGATATGGTTACTTCACCACGCGATCGGTCTACGCATCTCCCTCTTCTTCTGATTATCTTTGCTTCATATTTTTTTCAGCTCGTATCTACCTTTTGTTCAATGCGAGTAGCAAATGCTAATCGACGGCAGAGGGGACCGCCCGGGATGTATCGCTCTTGATGGATTATCTTCCATCCTTCGTATTCCCCAGATCCGAACGCAAAATCTCAGAACACCTCACCCTTGGAGTTTCCCTGGGTGGACATTCAGCCTGGAGTTGTATCCTTCACGAGCCCCGTATCAGCGCCGGAGTTGTCATCATCGGCTGTCCCGACTATGTGAATCTCATGGCAGATCGTGCTCGGCTATCGAAGCTCCCCTCATGGACAGGCAGTAACCCCCCAGGCTCCCAGTTCTTAGGCTCGGAGGATTTCCCATCGTCTCTTCTGGAGGCAGTCCGCAAGCTCGACCCAGCAAGCTTGTTCCTAAGCTATACCGAGTCGGATTCCAGTCCTATTCCCTTGCGAAATGATCCGTTGCGCGAGCCGACCGAGAAGGAGAAACAGGCTTTACGCCCTGTGTTGACTCGCTGCCTGGCCGGTAAAAAGATCCTGAATTTGTCCGGTGGTGCGGATAAGCTGGTGCCGTATCATCGCGGAGAAGTGATCCTAACATGGTTGAAAAAGGCCATTGCACCTGGTGGATGGTTCGCCGATGGTGCGGTTACATTTGAGGATGTCATTGATGAGACCGCAGGTCATGAAGTGACTAGTAAAATGGCCGATGAGGCGGTTCGGTTCATCAGCGAGACATTGGCGGGTAGCAATGACGTCGCCGGCAAGACAGGTTTTGTCCACGAGTCGAAGATATAGATTATATCTTAACTAATATAACTATAAAGACCATCACGTTCACGATCGAACATGATAGTCCAGGAGCTCCCATGTTGTTCAAATGCCTGTTCCCCAATGCGTAGTTCGAAATGCTCACACCTGCATGCTTGATGGAAGCAGTAATGATGTAGAGGAGTTTCAGGTGTAGGAGAACCTAAACGAAGAATTCGTTTCCGAAGCCACCCCAGTGCTGTCTACAAGGACCATGCTTTTTCCTACGTAAGCTTGACGGACAAACGATGAGCATAGTGACCTAGGACCCATCGCAATCCGCTCTGTTCTAAATGGAAAACAAAGCCGCATTCATTAAGGAGCCAAGACGACGGGACGAAGAGACAACAGAAAAAAGAAAAGTATTGAATCCTCCTTATGGTATTTGTTTAGCACAGTAAGATCGTAAGGGCGTCCGGAGGCCATGCTATGCTCGTCGCACACAAAAACCCTTTTTCAAGCTCCCGAGTCGCCAATCCTGATTCGCGGCACCCTTTCTGGATTTTTTTTTAATTCCCTTCCCTCTTGGAGAGGGAACTGACCGTCTATTACAAGACCGAACGTAGTCAGCGCAGCACACGCCCCATTTCCATCATCTTGTTCCCGGATGAGATAAAATGTCATTTCCCGTTTATGCGACCAACTCAACAACACCACCAGCCTCCTTGATCTTGCGCTCAGCATCACGGCTGAAGTATCTGGCACGGACAACGATGGGGATCTCGGGAATGCGACCCTTGCCGAGAACCTTGGAGTAGCCGAGGGGCAGGAGGTCGATGACGGGGGCGGTGTCGTTCTTCTGGCCGCTCAGGTAGGCGTCACGCTGCTCGGCAGGGACGAGGGACCACAGCTATATCCACGAAATATACCAATCAGCCAAATGATCCATTGTTTCCCTTCCTCTCGCTTGTTCTCCCTTCTTCGCCCTGATTCCCGTCTCTTTTTATAAAAAAGTATGCTCCTCTCCCAGCCACATCTCCCGCCCTCGTCTTCTCTTTCCGGATTCACTTTCAAACAACGTACCTTGTCGAGGTTGATGGTAGGCTTCCAGAACTGCTGCTGGGTCTTGTGGAAGTATCTCATACCAACCTTACCGAAGTAACCAGGGTGGTACTTGTCGAGGTTGGTACGATGGTGGTGCTGACCACCGGCCATACCACGACCACCGGGGTGCTTACGGTGCTTGCCGATACGACCGTAACCGGCGGACACATGACCGCGGCTGCAGAGAAGAAAAGCATTGTATGTTAGTATGCATTCGCGGAATTCAAGATGGTTGCCGGACGAAGAAAGATTTGTCGCAATTCCACCACGACACGACAGCTCGACTTTCGAACCGCCCGGGAGGATGGAAAGAGAGCGCTCGACTCACTGCTTCCTTGTCTTCGAGAAACGGGTAGGCATCTTGTCGACGGTGCTGTGCTCGACAAGACCGATCTGGGTGTTTGGCGATGGGAATCGGTCGTGTGTGCTGGTCGCTCAGATGTTGAATTCAAGGCCTCGGGGCTCGAGTGTGCGCTAACCCGTTCGCTTGCCTAGAGTAGGGTCAAACCCTCATTAATTCTTGGCGCCGGAGGTTCCTCCGTTGAATCACGTGGTACGAAGCCCGGGTACCGTAGCCCAGAACCAAACTTACGTAGACGCGCCAGTCTTGCTAATTAGCAGCTGCGATGCGCAAACTCAAGAGTCAAAAGGTTTACAAACTATCGAGGTCCCCGATGAGTTTCTGAAGATATTCACACTGTTCAAATAAGAAACGCTTCATTTCCACTATATACGATATATCATCCAACTAGGTGGTCCGGCTTCTGAAGAACTTGGAAAGATCTTGTACTGTTGCTCCAGCAGGATGCACCGTGCCGCCACCGACAAGACTTTGTCTTATCCAAGCCGGAAGTTTGGCTTGTATACGAGGTGTTTCATACCGTTTATCAATCATGACAATGGCCGCATAGTCATTGCGATGTCTGATGGCTCGCCCGATGCATTGGTTTACTGCTCGCATGCAAGCATTCTCATAAAAGTCCCGCCCCGCTGCCTTTGACGACGCTTTCCGGGATTCTTCTGACCCTGATTTCTGCTCGTAAGCTCTTTGCTCAATGTATTGAATCTTCGCCTGCCAGACCGCGCTACGTATGTTGGGGAAAGGAAGGCCGACAACGAACACTCCTCTTCCTAGTCGGTCGGAGAAGTTTATGCCTTCCGAGAGCTTGCCGCCCACGACAGAGAGAAGTAAAGCCCCGGAACCAGATTCAATGGTGTTCGAATACTCTTGGAGCAGTTCCTCTGTTTTAGCAGTCATGCCTCGAGATTCATAAAGAACGGGCTTCCTCTGCTGAAGAAGACCAAGAACAGTCTGGCCCTTCTCAGCTACGACAGGCTTTTGCCATATAGTCAAGACATGGCTCAGGTAGTCATAGCTGGGGAAGAATGCGACAACGCCATCCGGTATGACTTGGCAAAGTGTAGCAATAGTTCGCCCAAGGTCCAATATCTGCAATGCATCAGCTAAGACGGCCTATTATTTTTTTTGTTTTTACCCGAAAAGAGGCAATGCCTACCATTTTCTCAGAATTCCGTGCGTCGTATGTAAAATCAAACTCCGAACCTTGGATACCCCTGACCAAAGATTGTGCGGTGAGATTCTCCGGCGGGATGACGTGGCCATAGCTGAAAGTATCCATCCGATCAGGAGGCACGTAGGAAAACAGATGGTTTACATAGTCTGTCATCTAGACTAAGTTAGTCGGACCGTACGACTTGAAATTGGAAAAGCAGTCACTCACAGGAGACATTGTTCCACCGGCTAAGATGACTGCTCTAGCATCTTCGACTATCTCTCGGAAATGATTTGTCGGATCAAGAAGCATATATTTCAGTTGAACATCCCCTTGGCTTTTGAGATAGAATAATCGACCTTCTGCCGATGGGTTCATCAATGGCAAAAGGAAGCCTTGAATGTGGAAGAGAACGGGCGTTGTGGTTCTCTCATTGGACTGATTGGCAGCTTGTTGTTGGGAGAACTCAACATACCCGTCAACCTTTCTAGCCAGCTTACTCTCTTGCAGATATCGCGATAGCTTGTAAGGGTTAATCTGGTCAACGCCTTTCCCAGCCATGAGGTCTGCAGCTTTGACAGAGCCTTCAAGTGACCCTTTCCCTTCGAGGATGGATTTGAGATATGCCGCAATCGAGCTGACCATTCTAATGACTTGGGCGATATAACTCCGGTTTTTCCCTTTTAAGCGACTTTGATATTTGCGAGCGTATGTTGTGAGCTGAGAGATTGCGTTTTGCAGTTGAGAAAGTGTAACTGTGACCGAGTGAATGTTTGATATTGCATCCATAAGGTTGTGGGCCTCATCAATGATGATCACATGATTCTTGATGGAGAGGTTCAGAGTTTCCCGAGCTGATCTCTGAAGCAGTAATGGATATGGAAGGGTGACAATCTTCGAGAACTGTTAGCGATTGACGCAGAATGATGATCCTTTGCTTGCTAACCTCGCTGTGTTTGATGACGGAACGTGACGCATAGTACGGGCATATGCCAAGTCGCTTGCCAACTTTGCCAATATCTTCAATATCTTTGATCGTTGCCAAAGCATGATCACGAAATTGGAGAACTGTTGCCTCCGTCTCTTGAGACGGCAAGTAAGGACACTTCTTCTCAGCAGCCACGCCGGGTTGTTGCAGATCTAGACACCGCTCGTTGATGGCGGTTGCATTCTCCAAAGCAAGCACTTTGGGATTGATGCATAAATTCTTGCGAGACCCAAGTGATAGGTGTTTTACGCGTTCCTCGAGCTCTCCGTTCTGACCTTGGTTGGCTTCGCTAAGATCTTGCGGTAGGCTGGATGGTATCGTGACACGGCGCAATTCACGGGCAAACTGCGTCAATTGAGAATGCGTTCTTGAGCAATAGAAGATCTTGACATCATCGTTCTCGTTATCTTCATCTTTGGTCTGCGTTGAATATTTCCCCTCGAAACGCTCCAGCAGCGCCAAAGTACTTGCAGACAGCCCGTCAAAATGACCTGACGCTCCTGCTGGCATCTTGCGTTCCTCGTTCTCGCTGTCATATTCGTCTAGTGCGAATTTACTGTCATCTTGGGAATCTGAATCAACCACATTTGACTCGACTTTCTGCGCCAGGGTTGTTAGTTCGTAGTCTTTGAAAAGGGAACAAAGCCCGCTCGTGCCTGTTTCTTTCTGGGCCGCTCTGCGCTCTCTCTTCCTTGCCTTTGCCTTTCTTCCTCGGCCCTGACCTTTGCAAGTCGTTCTTCAAAGTCTCTCTTCTTCTCCGTAATCGCCCGGCTAGATTCTCGCCTTGCGTACTCCAGCATCCACTCTGGTTCGTCATCATCACCTAGATCTGGTCAGAATTCATCATGACCTTGGTTTGTACTTAGTATTCTTACAGGTAGCATTGTTCACTGCTTCTTGAAATGCCTTGCGCTTGTGATCTCGCAACCACGTCAGAGATCCACATATCAAGCTGAGCGATTTTCCCTAAAGCAGTTCAGTGTGCGAACAGACTAATGTTATGAGCGCGAGTAAGTTTGGTATTGCTTCAGCCCAAATGCTGTGTCAAGTGTCTAAAATGGAAAACCTATGGGCCTTTTGGGTAAAGGTAAATCCCAAGAATCACTTACAGTACCTATGGCAGCCTGCGTCAGATGGACTAACTAATAACTGGGTACACAGGCTCAACCGAATCTTTGTTTAGCTTACCGGTGGGGGACTCAAATATAGCCACCTTTCCTTCTTCAAGACATGTGTACAAGGCCCGCATAAAGTGGAGCTGGATATCATAAGGAGAATAAGGGTGATGAAAATCTTCTGCCTGAAGCTCCATGGCGCCGCGCGAGCTGTGCCTCCTGACTTGAAGTTTGCTTCCGGCTCCCAAGAATCCGAATGTCTCCTTTGCGGACCCTGCCAATTAAACCAGTCAGGAGATAACGTCAATTGCATTTTTCTTTTTTTTTTCTTTCTCTCTCTCTTCATTCCCAGGAATCCGTTAAGGAAACACGGCGAGTTGAGAGGTTGAGCCACATCCTAATTTGCGAGCTGCTGAACCTGAGCTTTCCTTGCAATCACCATCGCCAAGAAGGGATGTGGCGGATAATTGGAATTTGATCTTGAAAAGGAGCCAAAAAAAGCAGTACAGGGGCTCAGTCTTACCAAAGAATATAAAGCAAAATTAATCATTAGCGTACGCCATCCACTCAGATACGGCACGTCCAACGAATCTATAAAAGTAATAATCAGGAAAGAGCCAGAAAGAATTTTGAAAATAGTTGGGATAAAAATACCTTGCCAGTGGGCCAAACACAGGGGAAATCAATCTAGCGGGCCGGAAGGGACCAACCGGAGGCAATCGTCAATGAGAATGACAAGAGGTGAACCTCCCCCCGTGTTTTCCTTGGCGTTTCTTGAGTGCTCCGTACGGGAGTAATGGCTGATGGATCATGGAGGCCTGGCAGTGGCAGGACAGCCGCGAAGTGTTTATTTATTTTATTTATTATTTTTTTTCATTCACTGGCAGTGCAGGTTGCTAGCAGTCTTATAATCTACAAATAATAACAGTACAAGATTCAAGTAGTATGATCGAGAAACAATATAAATCTTAATTAAGTATGAAACAGTATAGAAATTCTATGATTATTTTCCACATTGTAGTATGTATTATTGCAACTATTTACTTTACTTTTTTTTTTTCCCCTCCCTCTGCTTTGCGTTTCCCTTTCCGTAATTACCGTCCCTCCGGAGTCCGTTGTTCGCAAAACCCCGCTGCCCGCCCGCCCTAAGACAACGGGTGCATGATCTTTTTGATTATTATGATTTACTCTCAATAGTCCCAGCCTGCTTGCTGTACGTCACTTTCAGGGCCCTTGACAGTGGACACTGGAACAAGAGGGTGCCCTCATTCTTGGCGATACGGAGAAATTCTTCTGGAAGAACGGGTTGGATCTACTTCTAGAGGCGTCCAGCGCGCCTCACAGTATAGCCGCTGAAGAGTTCGGCCAGCCCGTATCCCAACCGCTGGTGGGATTCATTGCGCTCTTGGACGGAGACTCTAAGTGAGCTTGAGATTCTTCTTTTGCCTGCCTCCTCCACGGAGATAGTTAAATCGATCTAGCAGGAAAAAGCAATCAATAACCCACCTGCCGAAGGACCAACCCGATGATGAACAGGCCGCCGCGACAGGGTCGAGGCCAGCCAAGGCTAGGTGCAACATGGTATCCAGGGGGGCAGGATGATTTTTACATGCCAGAGGTCATATCCCCCTCACCCCAAAGGTGCGACCGCAATCAATGGACCCTAGCGCTGCCTTCCGGAGGGGTTATTGTTGCTAACCCGAACCTAGGGTCATGCCTGAAGTGCCTGAGAACATGCAGGACAACATTGCTCACTTGGAGCAGGAAGCTCGAGACCCTCACCGTAGCCAGCGCGCTTCGCCGCAATACGACCGGTCTCGTTTCCCCGAACGAACCTCATCTTCCCACGCCGCAATTCAAGGACCGCCACAAGATCACATGCATCAAGGGAACTATGGTCCATCCGGCTACGAAGGCAACTCCTACGAACAGTCCTCCGCATACGATACGATGGATCATCCGAACTTCTCGCCCTTCCCGGTCTTGCGAAACCCCCCGCCGAACGTACCTCCGACCGATGAGCAGAGGGAAGCAAATCTAGAGAGGGCTCGAATGGCGGTTCTGTCTTCCAATGATCCCGAGATGCAATTAGCTTGGGCTCAGGATGCTCTTTCGTATGTCGAAGTTGCAGCGCAGAACGAAGCTCGCCTGTCACTGATTCAGCCTCCGCGCCCGCAAACTCCTCAAGTGGAGCATCAGTTGAAAGCAGACGCGATGAACATAGTGAACTTCCTCGCCGATCAGCACCATCCCAAGGCAGAGTTTATCAAGGGCATGTGGCTCGAGTTTGGCAAGTTCGGTTTCCGTATAGACAAAAAGGAGGCGTTCCGTTGCTATTCGAGAGCCGCCGAAAAGGGTTATGCTCGTGCTGAGTACAGAATTGGGATGCAGTTCGAAAGTTCAAGTGAACCAGAGAAAGCAATCAGGCACTACGAGAAAGGAGTCACTTTGGGAGACTCCGCGTCTTACTACGTGAGTGCTTTCCAGTGCGGCGTATCATCACTTGTGCTAATTGTCTGCGGCAGCGCCTTGGTATGATGATCCTTCTTGGGCAGCATGGGCAGCGTCAGGATTATGCAACGGGTCTGGATTACATTCAAATGGCCGCCCAAACTTGCGACCAAAACGCCCCCCAGGGTGCCTATGTAAGTAATGGCGCGTGGCTTCCAGTCACTTCAACTGACACAGCATATCCAGGTCTACGGCATGCTTCTGGCTCGAGAGCTGCCACAAGTGAGCGTCCCCGAAAACTTCCTTCCCCTCGATCTCAATGCTTCTCGCGTCAACATTGAGAAGGCCGCCTATCATGGCTTTGCCAAAGCCCAGGTTAAAATGGGCGCCGCATATGAGCTTTGCCAACTTGGGTGCGATTTCAACCCCGCGTTGTCTTTGCACTACAATGCTCTGGCAGCGCGACAAGGCGAAGCCGAAGCAGAGATGGCCATCAGTAAATGGTTTCTTTGCGGGCACGAAGGTGTTTTTGAGAAGAATGACGAGTTGGCCTTCACATATGCGCAACGAGCTGCTCAAAGCGGGCTCCCAACGGCGGAGTTCGCCTTGGGTTACTTCTATGAAGTGGGAATTTACGTTCCTGTAGACATCAAAGAAGCCCGGAGCTGGTATGCCAAAGCAGCCGCAAGTGGAAATAAGGATGCAACCGGCCGCATCGACAGCATCTCTCGATCGAAGACATTGTCCAGGAAAGATCACGAGAAGGTTGCTATTGCTCGAATTAAATCCCGCTACGGTTCTCACGGACGCCAGAATTCATTGGATCCGACTCCGGAGAATATCGAGATGCCCGACCCCTCGAAAATGAGCCTTTCCGATCATCCTGTATCCGCTGCTCCCTATCCTGATCGACCGGGTTCCCGTGCTCGGCCAGGTCAACCCAGTTACCCGATGGATGATCCCCGGCCCAGCTCTGCATTTGGTATCAATCCCAGCATCCGCCCCAATGGCCCCAACTATGGTGGCCCTCCTCAACCAAACCGTGCCGCGTCGTATGGGCCAGGACCCGTGGGCTACCGTCAATCTGGCCCTGGGACCCCATCAACAGTCGGGCCAACAAGCCCGGGTGGCATGCAGAATCCCACCGGAACCCCTAAGCTCGATATTGGCTACTCCGCACCGCTTGATCCTCCTGGAAGACGGCCTCATCCAAACATGGGCAAACCACCAGGTCCTGCAGACATGAATTATCACGGACCCCCCGACCGAAGGCCAGTGAGAACGCCTGTATCGCATTCACAGGGCGGTCCGATGCAAAGCCTGCCGAACTCCCCGCGACCATCTGGCTCTCCCTCGGCTGGATCCTTTCCTCCACGCATTGAGTCAAAACCACCACCGCATAGAGATTCACCTTCATCAACTCCCAAGCCTTCTGGGCCTCCATCTACCTCGGGAAGCGGCCAGAAACCTGCTGCGCAGCCTGCGAAGCCGCCTGGCAAAGGCCCAAAAACTTTTGAGGAGATGGGAGTTCCAACGGTTAACAAAGAAAGCGATTGCGTATGTTTCATCCTACGCGTTCACCTTAATCTGTTCATCAGACTGACCTCTAGCAGATCGTCATGTGATACCCCGCCCAATCTCACATTCAGCGTCACCAATTCTAGTTCGATGTTTCGCTGGCATTTCTTATTCTCTTGATACCATTCTAATACTCGAAAAATGTGTTTAGGATACCGTACGCGAGGTTCGCGAGCGTGGGTTGTTCCTCCAATTGGCATAATTGCGATCTGATATGTTCTCCTCCTATCTTTGGATGTTCCATTGAAATTCTCCATCTCTGCTATCGTGCGTGACCTTCAGGCATAGTTTTCTTTCTTAGGTGTTCTGCTGGACTTTCTGCTTCCATAGCGCTGGCCCTATTCGTATACCATTCTTGTCCTTTCGACTGAGATACATGTCTATCCGAAGTTCATGGTCTATTTCCTCACCGATGAACGTGGTGGGTTTTATTTTTTTTATGCTTCTCAATAGAAAGCGAAAGGCAAACAGCAGTGTATTGTTGTCCACAGAGGCAGATATGCCCTTCGCGTGATGGTTTTTACCCTCCAGTCCTAGTGTATATCTAAGTAGATCAGGCAATCACCCAATCAGGCACTTATCCTGTGCCTCTAAGCAAGCACTGGGGATTTGCGCTAGAGTTTTATGGTATCAGCAATTCTTACACTTCATTAAATTCCTGGCAACTATCCACTTATCTCCCTTCCGACAATGGCACACAAAAAGGGCAAGGCTGAAAAAGCGACCAAGGATGGTGAGCGCATCTCAAAATGGACATCTCAAAGACGTGGCTCACGTCTAGCTGCAGACGACGGTGTCACAATGATCCTTGACTACCTTCGTGAGTCCCAACTTCGAAAATCCTGAGGAGTTGTTCTGACGTACCCGTCTCTCCCGGTGTTTATAGGAACTCAAAAGTATGCTGTTCTTTGATTCTCTTGATCACAATCCATTCAATGGCTTATATTCGTCGAAAATAATGACAATGCATCATGAGCAGTCGTCCCTACTCGGTTTGTTGCAATATTTCGATTTGCATTTGACAGAATGTTGACTCTAACAACGCTCCAGGCCGTCGACATCTCCGCAAATCTGCACAACAAAGTCACCAAAGGTTAGGGAGACAAATTTGGATATCCATGCGGCCTCGTCGATATGTTTATATCAACTGACAGCCGGGCTTGAAGCGCAAGCTGCGAAAGTCCTCAAAGAGTTGCACCAGAACAAAGAGATTGAAGGACGTGTATCCGGTAAGTGTCTGAGGAATCAGAACCTTGAAAGAGGCATGGCAATCTAGTAACCACATCCATCTCAAACTTCCAGGAAAGCAGACCGTTTACCACGCTCTACAAACTCCAGAAGAGGACGCCACGCCCGAATCCATTGCGGCTCTGGAACAAAATATCGAACAATTGCAGAACCAAGTTACGGAATTGAAGGCTAATGAGAAAAGGGCCAAAGCGGAACTGGCCCTGCTCTGTTCGAAACCTGTCCTCTCTGAGCTCCGAGAGCACGTCGGCCGGTTGGAGCAAGAAAAGGATGCGATCTGCACGCGCCTGGCCGACTTCCGCGGAGGAGAACTCGTGCGGGCCTCCCCCGAGGAGAGAGCAAAAGTAGATATTGAATGGAAGAAGTGGCAGACACTTGTCAAGAAACGCACTCGAATCTGTCGTGAACTCTGGAGCAGATGTTCTGAAGTGCTGCCTGCGGATATGACTACCGAGGAGCTCTGGGTTCGAACCATTACTTCTCTCAGTCAACTGTTTATTTTCTAATCCCACGGCTTAGGAATCCCTGGGCTTGGAGGGAAATTCGAAATGATTGTGTATTTGCGTGGTTGTACGCACATATTCGCTCTGCATTCTGTGAATCTAAACCAAAGTATACTGACTCTACTCTCTCACAGGTGTCTGGAAGCGGTCTATATTCTCGAGATAGTACAGCTCCAGGCAGTGATAGTGAAGGGAAGGCGAGAAGCACTAGGTCTAGCTGGATGATACAGATTACAGAGAAACTTTGATGGGGGAAGAAAATCAAGTTAAGAGGGATCATACTGATCATATGAACTAGATGCCAAAGTCAGCGGGAACACCACGTGTGTCATGACTTTGGGATGGCATTCACTAGGTTTCGGCAAGGTGAGCACGAGATGAAGTCAGGAGTTCTCCTTCACGGCGAACTCCTAAGCTTTAAATTCGAATTAATAAAATTCGCCAATCAGATCATATAGTCTTTGTCTCTGAATTCATCACCCATGTTCGTTATATCCTGTCTTTACAGACATCATCGTTCCTTCGGAGCCAGTTATCTTTTCCCTTATTCTGTTGCGATATATTATCTATTAGTCTTTAGTCGGGTTGATTATTAGCAAGCTTGTGACTTAGCGACTGCTTACTATTTACAGAGCATGATAGGGAGACGCTTCTTTCCAGGTAGTCTTCTTGCCGATACACTGCCGGTATCGATTGGTCAAGATAATCACCAAAGAGAACTTGAGAATAACACCTTTTTTCTTTTTCCGTCCAAGCTAAGACAGATAAGTACTTGTAAGTTGTTTGTTGTATTAGCTCATTTACATAGTTTGCTTTTCGCCCAACAGCACTCATCTATCTTACGGATATATTAACTTCTACGTCCAGTTACTGTAGATCTCTGACACCGTTCAGATTAGTTACAAAGAAGGTACGGAGTAATTAGTTTTACGATGTGTGGAAATTATCCTCAAACAGATCAAGAATGCCCGGCTCCTCCGAGAGTCTCGAGATGATGCCACATGCACGAGATAGTAGTTGCCAGCATAGCCAGAGATTCCAAAGATCCGACCGGTGGTCTCTCTTTTGAGGTATCATCCGTAATCGTTCTCCTTTTTCTATTTAGCATCATTATCATTAATTACTCCTAGAGGCTGTGACTTGAGTCTTGTAAGGCGGCACTGGTTCTTTGGACTGCATCTCCAGCTGTTTCAGGCCCGCCGATTTGCTGCTTTCTGGTTTAGATTCCTGTCCTTGGCTTCATTGGATATGGGCTACAGTCTGAATCGCAGGTTTCGCTGACTGGCTGCATGGATTTTTGTTGCTGCGGTCGGGGAGTGAATGGATGGATGTAACTTCCATATGACCAACTGATAGTCGGTTCGTGACTGGCGAGAAAGCCCATGTATTTTTAAACCACCCTCTTGCCTTTCCCCCCCGCCTCCAACTCTTTCAAAGTGCCTCATCTATCTGTCCTCCTATATGTATCGATATCATCAGTGAAAATATTCTCGCGCTTGAATTGCACCAAGATGTCGGTCAGTCTGCTGCCGATGAGAAGCGAGACCGAAGCGAAGAAAAGTGGCTGTAATCCGAATACACCTCCGACCCCCACCCAATTACAACTCGTTTTCCAGCAGCCGATAACGTTCAACCCCTCCAACATCTCCATCTCCATCTCCCCAGAGTCGCCCTCACTTCTGGCGATGCAGCAGCAACCTCCTCCGCTGTCTGCCTCTCGGACTCCTTCCAATTCTCTTGCCAACGCCTCTCGTTCCCAGGATCGTCTCTCGACGGACATGAGAAGTCGCGCTCCTCTGCCCGTTCCTTCCGGCCCCGGAGCGCAACTTCAGCAGCAGCAGCAGCAGCAGCAGAACGGCCATTCCCGCAATCCCTCCGGTTTCGAAATGGCCGCGCGCAGTCCTCCCAATCATAGCAGTAAGGCTTTCTTTATCTTCCATATCTTACAAACGTGAATGCTAAGGTTTCACCCTCCCCCCCAATTAGACACCAAACATGTCCCCTGCAAATTCTTCCGTCAGGGAGCTTGCCAGGCCGGACCCGCCTGTCCCTTCCTTCACTCCACCGACGCCGCTGTAGAATATGCTCCCTGCAAATATTTCACCAAGGTACGCACTCGATCTGCTGCTCTCCTGCGACCGAAAAGGGGCGCCGGAACCGTGGCGGAGGAGGAACACTCTGAGACATGGAAACTTTGGCTGGGATGTCAGTGCTGATAAAGCGATCTCTGCATAGGGCAACTGCAAATTCGGAGCCAAGTGTGCGCTGGCGCATATTCTACCAGATGGGCGACGGGTGAACCGACCCAATATGGGCATGGGAATGGGCGGTGGCCATCTCAATCTGGGTGGTCGAGTCAATCCCCAGGCCTATCTCAACCAGGACTCGGCTCTGACGAACTCGGTGCTTTCGCAACAGCGGATGAACGGACACGATCCCCGATATGCGCAGCTCTCCGCCCAGGACGAATTTGCTGCCTTGCACGCCCAGCAACAGCCTCCGTACGATAGCATTCCGACGATCGATACAGGTTTCGTATCGGATGCTGGATCGAAGTATGGTTCGCCTGTGGATGATAGCCGATTGCCCACGTCCCCCAACCGGCATCTGACAGCTCTCGATGCACCACTGCCAGCATCCTTTGACAGCCAAGGAATCTCTCACGCTGCTCGTTATGGCCCTGTGGCTGCGTCCATGCCATCGAAATTCGGACTGGAACTGTCTCCGCCTGCCCAGAGACCAGGAGCCCCTACGGATGCGCTCAGGAATATTCGCGACACGGCCTACGGGACCGATCTCAGAAAAAACTCCATCATGGCATCCTCACCTCCTGCCATGCCTGACGACCTGCTGGGGCCTCGATTCCTACACTCGCAACGACCGGTGAAACCGAGGGTGCTCTCAGCCAGCGTGCCCCGGCCCACAGCATTGGACGATTGGGAGGACAGCAATTTCCCCATGGAAGAAGACTTTCTACCGATGAACTTGCATGACGATGTCCTCACACCACAGGAGAGACTTCGACGACTTTCTCGCACAGATCATGAGCTCAGCTCCAGTCACCGCGACCCCAGCGGTCTGGGCATGACTGGCACCAGTCTTTCCAAAGTTGGCTCCCCTCTGGCCTCCAGTCCGTCCCGATTCGGCGCTCTATTTGCCAAACAGCGGCAGAAGAAAGAAGAAGAATCCCATGCCTCCTCATTCACGCACATCGGATCTCCTTTACGCGAATCCTCTCTGAGTCTCGGTGTCAGTCCCAGCCTGGGCCCCATTGGTAGCCGGCAACTCTCGGGCGACATCTCAACGTTTGTCTCAAGCCCTGCACGTCAGTCCTCCATGTCGATGATTTCTCAGCAGCTCAGCGGCATGTCTCTTCACCCAGGCTCTGCCCGCCACCCGTCATCCAGTCGCCTGGACCGCACGATCTCTTCTCCTGTTAACACGAGCAAGATCGACGAGGAGCAGGGCGACTTGGTGTTCTCGATGGAAGAGGAAGAAAACAACAAGCGGAACAGCGTTTCCTGGAGTACCACCAAGGCATACCCGAATGAGGAGGCCACGACTCCGACGAGCTCTTTGGGATTCCAATCGTGACGTTCTGGATTGAACCTAGAGGCAGGCAAACCCGCCAAACCAAAAGTCTTTTACACTATGAAAACCCAAGGCGGAGTTTCCTCTGTATGATGCGAGAAGAAAAGAACACAAAAGTTTTCCTTTTTCGGTATCGGCCCACCATTCAATCCATGGATATCCTTTGGGAGTGCTCATTTATCTCTCTTTCCTTGGCGGAAATTTTGCATAGAATGGCCAAGCGATTCTGGTTTCGCAGCTCTTTTGCGTTCGGTCATTTCGTTAGACACTTTTTGATTCTTGACCTGGGTGTGAACGGTGTTCCGAATATCTCGACTAAAAGATGAAGGTTTTGCTGCTGGCGTACCTTTTTTGCATTCTTGTCATAATTCCTTTTTCTTGATTTCTCGCAGCTTCTGGATGCATTGAGACAGGTATTTTTCTTTTTTCTTCTTTTCACACACCTGGCGACATCTGATGTTCACTTCCTTCATGCTTTTGCCCTGGTGATCCTGGTCTCTCCCTTACCCGACTTCTCTTTGAATCCTTCATGAGTCAACGATATCTGTTAATCGATTTCTCCTTTTTTCCCCTCATGAGTTCCCTGGACAGGTTGCTGTTTCATCACGTCATGTCATATCGCATTATAGTACATCAGAGAGTCCTGCTTGTGTATAGAGAATGAAAGAACAGCAGATGCACAAAATATCACTGTATTCAACAGTTCATCTACGTGATCATTGATTCTTGGAACATCATCTGGATATATGATCAAGGAAGAGGACTAAAGTATGTTGATTCTACAGTGGCCTACGTGTGTGTGCGTGTACAAAACCAGACGGACCAAAGAGAGTCTGCGGTAGAGAATACTCTAATTATTTAATGACCTCGGTAGCATTGCATTCCACGGCTGTCGTCTAGTAGAGCCAATTTCTCATGAAGCTCATCAGGTTGCACTATGATAGGAGCTTATGCGTGAGCAACTTCTCATTTTATCTTTGCATGAGAACTCATGTCAAATGACCGCTGATGTAACTAGCTAGCATTCCCATGCGATCCTTATTAAGAACAAACACCATTGCTTACTCCATTATACACAATCAAAAAGGTACAGGAACTCCAGGCCTGAAGCGTGAGAATAAGACACCTGAACTGCGCCGTAGATCCTTGATCCTCCCACCGCCCTGAATACCTGTGAACCCATTTTGGGGGGTAGAAATGTCTCTTCTGATTTCTTTTGTTGTCATTCGTCTGTTGGAATTCCGTAGATAACATCTATCACGGATTTATTTGACCAACCTTACAAACATCCGACTACTCAAGGCCATCTAGAGCTGTGCATATGAAGTGAACTGGAGAGAAGCATAACGTGATGAAAGGCAAACAGTTCTTTCCTCAAGCTCTCGAGCCAAGGTCGTCCATGTAGACAGCACTGCCTTTGAGGTTGACAAAGGTCGTCTTTTTCGAGTTCGCCTGGATCCGCGCCGTCTGCTCTTGTCGCAAGCGGTCGGCAAGAATCCTGTGCTCCCGCTTCTCAATGTCCGCTAAGCGTGCGTTTTCTGCTTCGTCCTTATATAAGGCCTCGTATATCTGGTTTGTACCAGCGATGATCTTGTTGGTGATGACCTCGACAGCCTTGTGAGTCAGGGTTTCCACCCGAGCAGCAAGCGCGGTCTCTTCATCGGCGCGTGCGCGCTTCGCGTTCTCTTGCTGCTGCTCTTCTTCTTCGATTTGCTTTCGCTTTCGTTGTTCGATGAGCTTGCGTCGCTCCTCGCGCGCGGCGAGATATCTGAGTGAGTGGCCTAGTTTTTGCTGGACTGGTGGAACAATATCCAACGGTGGCGCGGAAAAGAAAAGGACATGGCCCTGGTCGTCGCAGTGGAACTTCTCGCGGATGTCAGCCGGGATTGCAGCATTTGCAGCATCGCTTAGATGGAAGACTTCAATAGGTCGAGGGGTATGGGGGTTGTATGCAGATGGTGGCACGTGGAGGCGGTTTGCTTGATACGCTGCAAAAGGGGACGGTTGCGGTGCCGCATATTGATGAGGAACGACTGGCGTTTGGTAGGCAGGCGCATGCGGCGTTTGAGGAGCATAGCTGCTGGATCGTCGCTGGAAGGCGGGCTCGTACAATGGGGTCGGCGGGACCTGAGGTTGTTGAAACGCCGGCGAGGGGATAGGCACAGGCGAGTGCTGGGCGGGAGGAATGGGTGCAGCAGGGGATCGCGCTGCTACTGGAGGAACGGCATTAGCCATGACCGTGTCACCTTGGCTGTCCACACTCTGTCGCGTAGGAGCTTCACTAATCGATGGCTGCCGGGGAGGGGCCGGCGGCAGCGTTGGCTGGGGCATCGGCTGAGGAGGCGGCGATGGTGTTGGTTCTGGGGGAGGGGATTCCTGGTAGCAAAATGTTAGTTTGCACACTTCCAACGTGTGGACAAAGGACAAAGGAAGCCAGCTGGAACAAAGGATGTGCTCACATTGTCGTCTCGAGGGCGTCGATGAACTGCGCCGACAATTGGCGGTGCATTTTCTGCTCCCCAAGTCGGTTTGGGAAGATCATCGGCCTCCCTCGCATCATCCTTCAGTAAATGCTTGATAGGGCTGGGAATTTTTTTGATCTTCCGAGGAATATCAAAGAGATCCATTTCGTAGTCCTTTTCTCTCACTTCATCCGGAAGACAGCTGGCCCAGGTCTTGATCTTGTTCAATTTATGCTTCTCCTCGTTATACCGAGCTTCACACACATAGACTTCCTTGTCTGGCGGAAGGCCTCTCGGTCGGCCGCGATTGTAGCGGGTGAAGAACATTACGAAGCAACGGTCAACCACCTCCTCGATACGGTGATCCCGATACTGGCCGGTTTTTACCACTTCGTTGGGATAGAAATGTTTCTCAAAATGATGGACCGTCTGCTCCGGCCGGTAATACCAACAAGCATTAACCCATCTGTCGCCTTCGGCATCCTGCCATGTCCGATAGATCTGCGCCACAATGGGTTTTGTCACATCGTTGGGGTTTTGTATGTGAACCCAATCGCCAACTTTCCAGAGCTCGCCCTTGTGTAGAATGCCATCGGGCAGTGGTAGGCGGCCATCCTCCATGAGATACTCGCTATCGGGCTTTTTCTTCTCGAGCTCGGCCAGCTTACGTGCTTCCGCCTGCAAATCAACCGCGTCTCTGTAGATTTGGCTGTCTGGTTGGTTGTAAGCTTTGGCGTTGTCGAACATCAAGTCCATGTCCCTCATAAAGTGATCAACAGAGTTGTACTTCTTTCTCTTCGACTTCCTCTTGATGATGTCAATGGCGATGGGTTCCTTGATTTCCACATAGTAGTCGGGATAAGCCGACTTATCGGGCAGCCTTTCAAAGTGGCGCACTTTGAGCTGGCCGCTATGGTCCTTCAACTTCCGGATGCCTTTCAATACAGCTTTGATCCTCGCTTCCATCGGGGTGTCGACGCGCGGGGGTCGGCCTCTCTTTTTTCTCTGGTCTGGGTCCACCAGTTTCTGACCATCGTCCTTGCCAGCGTCACGCTTGACTGGGGGTCGGCCACCTCGCTTTCTCTTGCGTCGACCGTCATCATCGGAGTCATCATCGTCGTCTTCGTCCTCGTCATCTTCGTCATCCTCCTCCTCCTCTTCGGGGAGAGGGTCCGCCTCAGGAATCTCTCCAAGATCGGGTAGTTCCGCTTCTTCGGCGGTGATAAGTCCTTGTTTCACTAACTTCTCGAATTCTGCAATGAAAACATCCTATTTCAAAGAGGGATCAGTAAGACCGACGCCTGCACAGCAATCCTCGGGCGCTCACGCACCTTGATCACGAGAGCATCTTCATAGGCTTGAGATTTAGGTCGGTTGTAAGTTTGCGCATTGTGCGGAATCTGTTAGAAGGAGAGCAGTACATCGTCAGTATCTGGTTCGACCAGGAGTAGAGTGGGGATGAAGTCGCATACCAAGGCGCAGTCTCGTACGAATTCAGCGAACTTCTTGTAGTCGCGCTTGTTAATCTTCTGCTTCAGAATACTCAAGGCCATCGGCTCCTTTATGATATCGTAGTAATCGGGAACATTGCGCTTGTTGACACTGCGCTGGAATAACCTCGAGGGATCATGGCCGCTGTGGTTGAGAGCACAATTAGCTTCTTGGAATAATATGCGACCAGGGGCGAACATATTTTCGACTGTCTGCGAAAGAACTGGCGAGCTTACTCTTCTTCTCTGTATTCGTAAATGGCCATCACGACGTCCATCATTGCCTTCCATTGCTCTTCGGTGACCTCGACCTTTGGCACCTCCAAACCGTCGGCGTCGTCTGCGTTGCCCTTGCCATCGTCCTCGATGGATTTGACAGGCTCTTCAGGCCTGGGTTGAGCTTGAGACTCTGATTCCGCCAATGTCTTGTCCATGTTGTAGGGGAAAACAGCAGGAACGAGCTCAAGGAGTGGAGGAGAGGAATACCAAGCGCGGCTCCGTTAGCTGTCGCTTGAAGCTTAAGCCTTACGCGGAGTCGACTGCTTGAGCCTTGCCAAATGCGACCGAGGGTTCGCCGGAGGAACGAGGAACCCGCCCCGTGCTGGTGCTGACTAAGCGCGTGAATACTTGGACGTATCGTTGTAATACCTTGTATGAGTAATACGTAATAATGCCGGATGGAATCTATGTAAACAGTGCTTCCATTCTGGCTTTGAGCTGATTCTTTCTTAAGCCCTCTGATACTGACTGAAGTCCTTCCGCTTCTCGACTGTTGCTGACATGGCTCTCTTGTGGAGTTTACAATGCATTGCTCTATAAAGATATACAGTTACATCATAAAAGGGTCATGTCTATGTTTTCCTCGGATAGCAAATCATCTAATTATCCATAATAAGCAAAAAATATTAATCAGTGCTCAATACGCGCAGCGGCATGGCAGGCTTCTGTAGTTGTTAATACAGCGAGAGGTTCAGACGTACTATATGGTCTACATCCCCACCCATCACTATCAGTCAGCCCTTGGACCTGGGTCGTCTGCATGAAGCGCTCCAGTTCCACAGGTAGGTTTCTATAGTCCCACTAACAGGATTCCTTGCAGTTGTCCAATTTTTCGGTCTGTATCCAACCCATTCATTTGCTCTATTTCAACCAATTGGACTGACAAGGGGGGGGATGTAATAATACTTGTACATGTACTCTGGACAGTACAGTGAGTACACATATATATATAGGACTGGAGCTTTTGCCCCACATCGGCCATGGTTGCATCATTCCCCTCGTCTCAATAATGTGTTGTGCAGGAGCGGTTCCTGATCATCCCGCACTGCTTGCACAGTGACATACCCATCTGCTCCTCGTGCCTATCAAAAACCCTACTAAAGAGGATGAGGATTCGGATCCGTGGGCCTTCTGGGCAGTCCATAGTCACCCTTGACGATACCACAGCCACCGTGGAGGATCTCCGCACCGAGATCGCAGAGAAGACTGGACTCGCGACATACCACGCCAAATATGGGTATCCAGATATCAAGCCTCTGGAGCTCGAAAGCTTCCAGCCCGACCAGAAGATAACGGAACTCGGAATCAACCTAAACGGCGAGCAACTCATCATCACCAGTAAAGAGGAAGCGAGTATTGGTGGCCACGAGGACTCTGAACAAACCGGACAAGCTGTTCCAACAGCGACAGCAAAAGCAACAACAAGCGGGCCGTTTCCTCCTCCTCAGCAACCCCCAGAGATGCTCTCCTTGAACCGCAAATCACACCCGAACGTTTCGGACGATCCGCCCGAGATCCCCTCTCCAGAACACTCGGGAACCTTCATTCTCCGCATCATGCCCGACGACAACTCCTGCCTCTTCCGTGCAGTTGGTAGCGCTGTCGTTGGAGGCATGGACGCTATGACCGAGCTACGATCCGTTGTCGCGCAAACCATCCAAGCTAACCCGGACGTATACTCGGAAGTCGTCCTGGAGAAGAAACCCGACGACTACTGTCGCTGGATCCAAAACGAGAACTCATGGGGCGGTGGCATCGAGCTCAGCATTCTGAGCAAACATTTCGAGATTGAAATCTGCTCGATTGACGTCCAGACTCTCCGCGTGGACCGGTTCAACGAAGGTTCGCCCACGCGGTGCATCCTGGTTTACTCGGGAATCCATTACGACACCATTGCGCTTTCACCGTCTGACCCTCCCTTCACGCATGCGTATGCTCCTCCGGAGTTTGACACGAAAATATTCGATGCGGCAGATCCCGTGGTTCTCGAGAAGTCCCTTGAGTTGTGCAAGGTTCTGCAAGGGAAGCATTATTACACGGACACGGCAGGCTTTACTATTCGGTGTAATACCTGTGGTGGCACGTTTGTCGGCGAGAAAGGTGCCACGCAACATGCGATGCAAACGGGGCATTATGATTTTGGCGAGGCTTGTTAGCATGGTAGCTAAGCCAGCTCTACAATCTAGACACTGGAACAATAAACCTACTTACCACTGGCACATGGTATTGTACCACAGCAACAATGACATCGTTAATTAGTTATTCCGTGAATCTTCGTCGCCCCGTGATTCCATCCTTGACATGCATGAGAATTAAAAGTACATTACATCGTATACGCCTGATCTCTATAGCATCGCTACTTCGTCAGCCTCGTCTTCCTCTCCTTCTCCTTCGTCCTCCCTCGAGTCTGCACTGTCCTCAGGATGCCCACCCCACTCCACATCATGGTCGATAGGATCCGTGAAGAATTCATGTTGCAATGCTTCGCGAGCGCTCAGTCGTTTGGTAGGATCGAGCTCCATGAGCCCAGCCAACAGACGCGTGGCTTGTCTCTCGCTCTCCGTCAACTCTTCCACACAACTAGCCCACTTCACCAGTTTCTCCCAGCTATAACCCTTCTCGCCAATGGTTGGAATGTTGGTTTCGAATATTTGTCCATGCATTGCCGCAGCTGCCTTCATGCGCCGAGTACCGAAGATGCTCGCCATTTCGATCATGGCATCCACGTCGTCAGCAGAATTGAAGAACGGGAATCGGCGCCCGAGCAGCGTTAGAAGGATAACGCCTGCAGACCACATATCGATCTTCGTGGTCTGAGATGTGCATTTGAAAAGAACCTCGGGAGCTCGGAATCCACGAGTACCGGCCCGATTAGCCCGTCTTGATGGCCTTGAATCGTTCTTCGGGTAGCCGCTTGACAACGCCGATGCCGAATGAGTAGAATAGTAGCTTCCAAGTATCCGACTACGACGTACATGAGGCGGATTGACACATAGACAGGTGCCGGTGTACTCAGATCCCTCGCGCTGTAAAGACGGTTAGATCTCCAGGGCACTGATTCTCCCAGGAAGAAAACGGAGGGTAGGGCCATCGAGAGAGGTGCTTACTTCGGCAAGACCAAAATCTACCAGAACGCCTTCTCGAAGTTCGGGATTGTAGAGAAAATTACTGTGATTAGACCATCGTCAGTATGAACCAAGCAGGATGCCCGACAGCTCGACTTACGTCGGTTTGATGTCCCGGTGAAGGATACTGTGTTTATGAACCGAATGTAACGCAGTAAACAGTGATCTGAAGTAGTGTCGCATGTCTGCAACCATGAAAGTGCGATATTGGATGCGAAAGTCGGTGTGAGGAAAGTAAGGCAAGACCGCCACGACCTGATCTTGGTGTCTAAATGCGGTGATGAGAGGACATACGGACTTGCACCCGCGGAGATCGTGCAGAAGCTCTAGTTCGTTTTGAATTCGAAGTGGGCTGCTAGTCACGTAGATTTTCTTCAGTGCGACATATCGAGGTTTCCTCCGCTTGGTCACCCCGGTCCGTCCGCCCTCGTCCCCCAATCTCCGTCTCTTTGGCGGAGGACTTGCCCAATTCTCGCTCTGGCCATCCTGAAATGTATCCCAATCATTGTGATAGTGATCGTACAGCAAGTCTTCGGCTTTATACACGGTTGAAAATGTGCCTGGGATCGACGAGAGTTAGATAGGAACAGTATCGTCTGAAGAAGTAACCAGCGCAACTGTACCCTCTCCGATCCTGTTCACTAGTCGAAATCGATCTGAAATGCCCGGGAATGTATCCTCAAGTCTGTTCATATCCTCTCGAACAGACTCGTCGACCTCCTCATCCTCTGGGGCCTCCTCTTCGTGGTCGCTTTGGTGGAATTGATTTGCGGAGCCATCACTGTCCGTGGCCACACCCTCTTCCACAGCGTATTTCGGCGTCGCCGAGCGACTATCTCGGTAGAGACCGCCCCTCTGCAATTCAAATACACCTGCCGAAGCAGTGTGAAGAGTCGACATGGTACCGATCGACTGCGAGGGCGGCGGTAGTTGTTGACTGTATTCGATCTTGCGTGTGTCAATCAGCAATGTATATTGAACTTATAGAAGAAATACACCATCAGTCAATTGACGAGCTGCGTGATGCGCTCGCGTCGCGTCGCGTGAAGATCTTGAAAGTGTCCGATGATAGTGATTCGGGGAAAGCGAGATCTGCTCAGGGCAGCGTGCAAAATCTCCAAATGCGGTAAGATGATGTTGTTGACTTTCAATACAAATGGTAATAAAACCTCGTGGTAACAGTACATGACATCCACTCACATGGCAGATTATTGAATTATAAAATTAAGCCTTAAAACCCCACATTAAAGCGTTCATTATATAGCTACTCCAGATAATGAATCTTCATCATCAGACCTAGAATGCTAGAAACGCGACGTGAACAGTCGTTCTGAGTAAAGGAAAATTCGAGTGTTGTTTCCAAAAGCGTAACGTACGGTATCTGTAAGCCAGCAACCCGCAGCGATGCTTGAAATAAGCCGTGGACCAAAAGGGAAAAATACAAACAAAGCTAGTCTTCCCCGCGCCGCATCAACTTTCCGTCAATGTCAGCTTCGACAATAATCAACCTCCTCCGCCCCCCGCTGACCGTCTTGCGACCAGTACGCCTTACCGCTCCCACTTCGGCTGAAGCGTCTCTCGAGGCTTTCCTCGTAGTCGCCATAATGGAGGACAGGGTACAATTCGACATTAATGAATCCCTCAAATATTACCTTAGTGACCCGACCTCTGTTCCCACCCCGGATGCCGACCCAGAGCTGCTGGATTGCGAGTCCGACCCCGATCAAATATCCACAGCGATTGTCGATGCCGCGTTGAACCCTATCGTGGATGGAGTTGCTGAAAACCCGGAAGCGATCAGCAGGGCGTCGTTTTTTGACTCTCTGCAGTTTCTGTTAAAGTGCGCCCAGCTCCCCTCCCAATCCCTCGGAGGGTTTCACCCTAATGAATGCGACTCTGAACTTTTGAATCCTTGCAGATTTTCGGCCGTTCTCCCCACGAAGTCCCTAAGCAAGCTTCTTGATTTGATAGTCTCGGGATTGTCAGTCGAAGCAGACATCATTCACGGCGACCTCGAGTCCGACGAACAAGATGCGATTCAACACCACAAACAGCTGCTCGAGATGTACGGCTTTTTACTGCAGTGGGCTCTTTCTGCGGTGGAGTTGAAGGCCGCTGAGAAACCCGCGGAGGCCGTACCCGCACGCAGAGGACCCGGGAAATCATCCAAATCCAAGGCGACCGCAAAGGACGGTAACTGGGACTGGACAGCCCAGATTCAGATCTCCATGGAGACTATGTGCAAGGTTATGAAGCTCAAACTAGGCAGAATTTTTATGACTACCTCGGATCGCGATTCATTCATCAACCTGTTTACTCGTTCAATCTACCTCATCCTCGAAAGCGAACAACGAGTGAAGAGTATGACGATTCGAATGCATGCGTTTAAGGTTCTTTGTATTGCTGTGAAACATCACGGTCATGCATTTGGTGAGTCACCTAGGATCTGAAACTGGTATTGTGTGGCTGAACTGGAGCGCAGGAGCACAAACATCTATTGTGCAGAGCTTGACCTACTTCGAGCATCTATCGGAGCCAATGGCAGAGTTTTTACACATCCTTGCGGAGCAATATGACTACCCGCAACTTTCAGATGAGATACTCAAGTATAATGGAGCGATTCAGCAATGTTTTTGATGGCTACTAATCCGAGATAGGGAACTTGGAAACAAAGAGTTCAACTCTAATGACACAAGAGGACCCAAATCCGTATCTGCCTTCGTCGTCAAACTCTCAGAGCTTGCGCCACGACTCATCATCAAGCAGATGACGCTCCTGGCCAAGCAATTGGATAGCGAGGTACAACTGCTGATCTTCTCCGATACTTCATCCATTGTGGTCTAACTCTATGTAGTCTTACACCCTTCGTTGCGCCGTGATCGAGGTTTGCGGAAATCTTATCTCTGATCTCAGCAGACAAGAGGAGCGGAGCGAAAACTACAAGACACAAATCAATGCGTTCTTTGATGTCCTTGAGGAGCGTTTCCTTGATATCAATCCCTACTGCCGTTGCCGAGCCATTCAAGTGTTCATGAGAATATGCGATTTGGAACAGAAATTCCCCAAAAGACGCCAGGCGGCTGCAGAATTGGCAACAAGAAGTCTGGAGGACAAAAGCAGCAATGTCCGAAGGAATGCGATTAAGTTGCTAGCAAAACTCGTCGCTACGCATCCATTCAGTGTCATGCATGGCGGTCAACTTGCGTACAAAGAATGGACTGCAAGGCTTGAGAGCGTTGATAACGAGTTGAACTCGCTAAGACCACCTCCGGAGACACCTGGACTTGATGGAGGAGAGCCATCGCACGTTGACAGCGAGCTGTTGGATGACGCGACGCAACTTCCAGAGGATTCTCCATCTAAGGCACCACGAATGACAGAAGAGGAGAAGGCTGCGGCAATGCAAAAAGCCGTAGAAGAAGCAGCGACGTCCGAACTGCTTGCACGACTGCAACTGACCAGAAAATACTATGCTGAAGCCATTCGATTTATTGAGGTTCTCCACTCAGCCTCGACGATTGTTTCCCAACTCCTATCATCCAGAAACAAGAGCGAAGTCATCGAAGCAATGGACTTCTTTGTGATGATGGACGCTTATAAGGTGGAAACAGCTCGTAGTGGAATCAGACGAATGCTTCGTCTTATCTGGACAAAAGGAAATAGCGATGAAGGGAAAGGAGTCCAGACCCACTTGATCGACTGCTACAAGGGTTTGTTCTTCGACGCACCAGACTCCTTTAGTCCCAATGATGCCGCCAACTATATTGCCCGGAACATGATCAGTCTTACATTTGGCTCGACCCCGGCCGAACTCACATGTCTCGAGCAACTTCTCAGTACGATGATGAAAGCCGGCCATATCTCAGACGCTGTCATTGCAAAGCTTTGGCAAGTTTACGGTATACAGAAGAAGGAGATCTCAAGGACACAACGCCGAGGTGCCATCATCGTACTGGGAATGCTTGCTTTGGCCGATCCTGAAGTTGTTGTCAAAGAAATTGAGGCCATGCTAAGAATTGGACTGGGAAGCTTAGGCAGATCTGACCTTGTCCTGGCAAAGTACACCTGTATCGCTTTGAAGCGGATGGTCCCCGGCCGACAAGCCAAGTCTAAGGATGCTGGTATTCCCAAGCTTGCAAATGATCATCCTGTATTGAGCAAACTCGCTGCCATGGTGGAGGTTTCCTCGGATTCCAAGGAATGGTATGGCGTGGCAGAGCAAGCGATTGGTGCCATTTACACACTATCAAAGCATCCAGACGTCCTCTGCTCCGATATTCTCCGGCGGAAGACAAGATTCGTCTTCTCGCCGCAACTACAACGGCCTTCACCCTTGAACACCTCCGCCGATGGTGAAGAGCAGAGACCAGGAACAGCTTCGACTGACGGTCAGAGTTCGCAGCAGAAAGTCACATCATCTGCACTGTCGCAATTGCTCTTCATCGTTGGTCACATTGCAATCAAACAGATTGTTCATCTAGAATTGTGTGAGCTTGACTTCAAGCGTCGCAAGGCCGAGCAGGAGAAGAACAAGGCCGCCAACACTGCCCCGCAGAAAAGGAATGAACCAACAGAGGACGACGAACTTGACCTTATCGGCGGAACGACAGAAGATGACTTTACGGAAGCTATGGCGCACATACGGGAACGCGAGCTTCTGTATGGAGAGAACTCACTACTGGCGAAGTTTGGCCCCTTGGTTACCGAGATATGCGCAAACAACAACACATACCCCGACCGTAACTTGCAAGCGGCGGCAACGTTGTGCATGGCTAAGCTTATGTGTGTGTCAGCAGAGTACTGTGAGAAAAACCTACCTCTGCTGATCACTATCATGGAGCGTTCCGAAGACCCTATTGTCCGCAGCAACGCAGTCATTGCTCTCGGTGACATGGCAGTGAGTTTCAACCATCTCATCGACGAAAACACTGACTTCCTGTACCGCCGTCTCAACGACGACGACGCCTCGGTCAAGCGCACCTGCCTCATGACCCTCACTTTCCTCATCCTCGCTGGTCAGGTCAAGGTCAAGGGACAACTGGGCGAGATGGCGAAGTGCCTGGAGGATGAGGATAAGAGAATTGCCGACCTGGCACGCATGTTTTTCACCGAACTGGCCACCAAGGATAATGCCGTGTACAATCACTTTGTCGACATGTTCAGTTTGCTGAGCGCTGAGCGAAACCTTGACGAGGGCTCTCTGAGACGCATCATCAAGTTCTTGATTGGCTTTGTTGAAAAGGTGAGCCTCTTGGCTACAATGACAGAGATTCAACAGCATTTTGTTTGTCTATCGACCACAGGTTTCAAGGCTAACGTGTATCTCAACTCCAGGAGAAGCATGCTCGCCAATTGGCAGAGAAGCTCGCTGCCCGACTCCCAAGATGCGAGACAGAAAGGCAGTGGAATGACGTGGCGTATGCCTTGTCACTTCTGCCGCATAAGAATGAAGACATTACCAGGACTCTGACCACAGGGTTCAACAAGGTGGTGTCTGCAAATGCCTGATCTGTCGGGCCCGTACAAGGGATATTCTGAATGAAGTTCTCTGTGAATAATCGATTATTGTATATTCGGGTTGGGCTGCTTGTTAGCATTATTGAATTATATGAACGGTAGCGAATCGGAGTGAGTGTCTTTTAGGTGCTGCAACTATGAGGGTGACGGTTTATAGATTTATGACTGGGCCTATTTGGAAATTACTGGATTGTTACTCGTGATCAATTCTTTCCTTGCGGATATATTTCTGTTTATGAGTTTTAAGACTGTGTTGACAACCTTGACATCCGGTAACTCTTGTGACGCCTCTGAAGGAATGCATAGTAGATTCACTCAATGATCCGATGCTACAACATGTATGTCTCCAGCATGCTTCACGGCTCATTAGTAGTAAGTCACACCGTAGCAGAACCATACTTGTTATAATATAGTAAAGAAAACCAGACTGTGGAATCTAATTCTGGAGACACTCATGTGCCAGCTCCTCTTAACAATTAATAGTCGAGTCTCTGTATCGGTGAGACGACAACCAGAACTCTACCGCCGCTAGGTATGAGATCTAAGTGATATATAGTAGACAAGAAAGGAACCGCCGATCAATATGTGCTTCACACCAGATACGCCGAGTGCAAGTCCATGAACAATTGGAAACCCCCAACCACGATCTACGCGCCGAGCACTTTGCTTTCCTCCAATTTGTATTCGCCGCTCCGAAGTCCTTTGAGAACCTGTTGTCCTTCCTCGGTCAACTCTGGTTTCCCGAGAGGCGTTACTGCGCCGGTGAAGAAACGGGGTTTCCACTCTTGGTTCTGCTCCTTCCGTTCGGCTGCCCTTTGCCGTTGTCGCTCTTCAATGTCCTGCTTTAACTTCGTCGCCTGGCTGTACCTCTTCTCCAAGATTGCCGTGGTGACATCAGACCAGAATTTGAGCGATTCGTTCGGCAACTGGTCCTCTTCGGGGGGAAGGGTCTTGCCGACGGGAAAGAGCGGAGTGATGTCGATCAAGAGACGAGCCTCTGCTGTCCCAGCCAAAGTGTAGTAGATCTGGCCATGCCAAGATCCGCTGATTCGGGCAAGGATGTCGCTCTCTGGCACGTCTTTGATCTTCGTCGAGGTGTCCTTGTCCGGATCATAGCGAAAAATCACTCCCTCAACCTTGTTCTGGGTCCGACCAATCCATCCTTCTTCCATGTACTGCAGAATAGCTTTGATTCGCGTATTTGGGCAGGTTATGTAGCATGTATCTGCCACCGTGATGGACAGGGCGCCCCTTAGCAGACCACCCAGGTGGGCCGAAGGGTGAGTCAACTGATATTCTTCATTGTTCCGCTTCTCGATGGTGACGAAGATGCCCAGATTATGTTGACCTGGGCTTACGCGGATGCTTGTGCCCGTGAATTTTGCACTGATCTGGTCAAATCCGCGAGCCGACACACCTTCCTCGGGACAGTCGATGTAGAAAGCAGAAACGGGTGGATGGTGAGACGTTTGCTCGGTCAAGTAGCAGATCTTGGCCGGTTTTCCGGTACCGATATCGACGGTGGATACCCCATTGGTTGTTCCCGGGGTGCTGGAAATGGTGATGGCGGGAGCGGTGTCTTTTACTTCCCAGCTGCACTAATATTTCCCCCCGAACATATGAGCTAGGTCCCTATCTACCCCAGGACCTTGTGATGCTGGTAGACTCACCCGGAAAAACTCGCCTAGCGTCGAGTTGTACGGTTTGCATGGTTTGCCCTTGATGTATTTCTGTGACATTTTCAGTGGAACTATTTCGCAGAGGAGGCCGCGGCAGGGTATACCAGATCCTTGGTGAACCAGAACCTCAACACCTCCAGCATCCGACCCAGCGGATCATCTGATTTGCCAATACTGCAATTGTCCTGTCAGAAAAGAGCTACCCTTTGATGTGTATGCGGTATGCTGACCTTGCGAAGGTCTCCGGTCTATCGAGGTAATTCCAGTATTCTAAGAGCGAAAGATATCAATTGAACTGTGAAGACACAATAATATGGTGCACCAGGACTGGCAAACACTTACCAAGATTTGGCGTCGGCTCCAAGAGGTGCGCAGGCAGAGAGAAGCGGACAGAGGCAATATCAGCCACTCCGATAAATCTGTTTAGGGAGAATACACCATGAGATCAGCAAACGGAGAAGAGGTGGCAAATCGATACAGTGAGAGGGCATAAATCATACTTTCGCAAGATGGAAAGAAACGTCTTCAGCTTCGAAGAGTCATCCGGAGTCTTCTCAGGGGCGTCGGAGGCAGTGACAGAAGTGTTTGGCATGATGGAAGTTGATCGTGTACACTATCCTGAGGTGCACGATCTGGGTAGGAATACCGTAGACCAGCCGGGGGCAACTACCATAAACCTTTATCGAGGGTCACCGGAAAGAAACCAAACGAAAAAGGAGAACAATAAACACGGACCTAAGTCCCTCCGGTGTAAGAAGACGAGAAGAAAAGAAAAGAAAGGGAAAAAAACAAAAACCAAAAAAAAACCAAGGTCAGCAGAAGAGTACAAAGTAATACTTGAAACAATAGAGCTTTCTCACGCACTGATCTCCGACTAGGCGGTGACGTTCTTTAATTTTTTGCCCCAATGAGGGGAAGCTTCAAAAGAGGGAGCGAGTTAAAAGATAGTACGTCACTACTGAGCGCTTATCAGAGCGAGGGATAATTTGGACCTTACAACTCTAATATTATTCTCTATATCACGGAGTGGTACAAAATTTTGAGCCCCTCATGACTATTCTCTTGGCGGATTCATACTAAATGTTCATATGACAAAAATCACATGGAGGTGTCCTGATGGTTGATACCATGTCAGTCGAGGGAAACTGTTGTTTATCCAACATGACGAGAATACTATTGTCAAGCGCGGTCGAACCTACCTCCTTAGGTACCTAGACGGTTCCCTCGTGGGCTGTCGTCCAATCGGCTCATCACGAGGTCCAGAACCTCTGCCAGAGGCGACCCCGTGAAAGGTCCAATACGCATGTCTGCCTCTCGCACATTGGATCGCATGTGGAATGCATTCTTCACGTTACTTTTTCGTATTGAATTGAGTTCCTTGCTTCGGGGTCCATGCACACATTGCACAGCACAGTGCCTATTCCTTGTAAATCTCATGGCATGAATACATAAATCAAGGTCCCCAGTCGCAAAGAGGCGTGGTCTACATGCTGTTTTCCGCCATAATATATGAAATCAAAGAGCTAGATACACGATCCCGTCGATGAGACAAGAGCTTCTACCTAATCTGTCTGAGATGCCAGGTCTTCGATGATCTTCCTACGCGCCAAGAAGCGTACCCAGGTTCTCACTGCTGGCCCATAATCGAACCTTCGCCCAGTAGCGTAGTCATCATCGGCCCGACGAGATTGCTGCTCTTCTCTGATCGCTGCTCGGAGCTCTCGTTGCGCGTCGCTGAGCTTCTGTCGACGATGTCTTAACTCATCAAAAGAGCACCTCTGATACTCTTCTTGTTCATGGGTAGGTATTGAAGCCTTGTCAATATCCTCGCGAGTCAACTCGTATGACGCGTCGGGTCCAAGGATAGTGTTTTCAAGAGCAGTGGGAGAGAACTCAGCGCCTGGGCCAGCGGTGTCATTAGCGGTCATGCGCTCCTTGATCACCTCGAGGGACTTCACATTGACTGCTAACTTCTCAATGTGATCCACAATAGGGTCTCGGACAAGACCCAAAACAGAAAACTCGATCTGATCTTCTTCGTACTCTGCCATGCGGGTCAGAATATCGGGCTTTGCCAGATCTAACCAATGATCGTGGGAGCAGTCTCCTTGCATATGAGTTAGTGATAAGATGGTGGACTGCAATCTATCTAGTCACATACCAAGGGCTTGAGGCTGGCGTTCCAGGCCATCGAATTTCCAGACCTTTCCCATAGCTGGGACAAATGCAATGAAATGAAATCCTGCGTCAGCCTCACTATAATCCTGACAGTTCTTGCCTGATTTGCTTCTTCTAGATGTGCACTCGTTCTTGAGATGCAGATCGCAATTGAGCATGTCCATTTTCCTGGCCTAGCAGTGAGCGATGGCTTCGTAGTGGTAGGGAAAGTGAAAGATTGAAAACGTTGGATTGAAAGACATACCGCGCAAATGAATTGTGTATGTTCTTTACAAACTCGAAGTTGTTGATGGCATCTCCCCGCAACGCGGGCGTGAATCGCATGGTGAAATCTTTGAAGCGCTGCAGATTCTCCCCGAGATCGATTCCATCAATATTATTGACAATATTCAGCAGCGCCACACTGGCACAAGCATTGCTAGCTGTCTATATGGAATTAATAAAGAGACGTATGATTGGAAAGCCCAAGAGCAAACCTGATTTGCAAACCAAAGCCCTTCAGGACAGGTAGCCTCCTGCTTCTCCGGATCGTCCTCTCGCCAACGAAACAGGAAGATCAAGCCATAGACTGGTTTGCTGTTCACAATTAGAAGAGCATTCGATTAATAAGGATAGGCTTAGGTGACCAAGAAGGTCTCTGAAAAGACGCACTGTAGAAACACCATCATTTCCTCGTCCAATGACACAACCTCCTGGACCTTGACCCCTTTCACTCCGAAATCGCGAAGCATCACATTGAAGAGTGCCTACTAGAAAACTGAGCTCTGGTTTTTGGCAGAAATAATGGGCTTCTCTTACAGGCTCCGACTCAATTTCACAGAAGCCACTCCAAGTCTTCTTGTCGGACTCTCTGGCTGGTTCAAGTGGGTCATCATCAAAGATCTTCGTTTGGCTTGACAGAGATGTAGATTCGGAGCGACTGCCTACGCGTCGTCTCTTGACACGCTGTGACATTTTGCTTGATTGTTGTAGTTGCTGTACAATCTGGAAGACCCAGTGAAGAAGTGTTTACCAAAATGGACTGGCCTAGCGAAGCGCAAGTCGTAAACCATCGATATGTTCATTAGTGTATCCAAAGTTGAGACGGTGGGATTGCAAAACAGAGACGTCCTGCAGTAATTGAAAGCTTGAAGCCCCTCAGATAAGTCGGCTGATCATCTGTCAAACAGTCAAACATCTTGGCAACGGGTAGGAGACCAATTTTAGGAGGAAAGACCTTTTGCTCATCTCCCTGACATAACAGCCTCAGGCACAGACCTGATACTTCGTCTCTCAATGTACATATGTGCAAGTATTGCAAAGCGAGGGAAGTGACCTGACGGGACGGGAAATAATAATAATGACCTAATTGAGATGGAGTGAAGTACGATAACGATGCCCAGAGCTGTGGGGAACAACGTGATTGGATAAAGCTTGCGTTCTGGTTCGACGCGCTGGGGTTGGCGCGTTTGCTCTGCGGAAATAATCCACCTGCAACCCACTGCTAACACCACTTTTCTTTACCTAGACTAGGTCTGGCCGTCTGCTGTGCAGTACAATACTTAGTGCTCTATTTGATCTTTCTAGGTGGAACGTTTCTATTGATTCTTGGGTTTTTCTAACTCCCCCCCGCCCCAGCCTCTGATTTTCTTTTCTGGTTGTCGACATCTCTCTTAGCTGCGTGAGAAAAGCTCTTAGTTTCTACGGGGAGAACTTTGTTTGTATGAAGCCACAAAGAGAAGTTTCATTGCCTTCTTCGCTCTGCCAGCTTATTTTCATTGAGAAGGGATGCTAAAGCTTTAATGCTTCACAGACCAGCCTTGTTCCCCCGTTGAGTTCTGCGACCACAGCATGCCATGAACGGCACTCCCCGACTTCGGTCTGCTTTCCCTCAGACACCCCAGACAACACAACGCTTCAGGAACTATGAGACCCCGACGAGACCAAAACCTCGTCCTTCTAAAGAATTGAAATCGCCCGCGAGGGCGTCGCAAAATGCGGGTGCGCCTCTTGTACCCGTTGAGCTGATCGACGCTCCGTCGCAACGACTCTATGTAGTGGCTGTTTACCTCGCGGTCAATGCTTGGAGGGTGTACGAGGCTTGGAATGCGTCTGATGATCTCGATTCCACCTGGCTTTTCTTGAAGTGGATGTCAATTGATGGGGTCTTTCTTTTTGGACTTCAAGCCCTGCGGATACCATGGCTGGAATGGGCCTTCCCGACAACCCTCGCAGTTTTTCTGCTCCATGTCGTAGGGAATGTGTTTTTGATGTTTCGTATTCCGGTATGTGCTGGGTGCATCGACTCTCTTCGATTCAATCCAATTGAACTGCCTTCTGAGCTGACCTGTCAACAGATCCCATTGGGCGCATGGCTTTCTGGAATGATCAAGGTGGCCTATGACCGAGAGCTGTCCATTTCCGAACGGCGCGTTAGACCGGGCGATATCATCCATAACGCGTCCTTAATTCTAGGAAAACAAATCGTTCATATCTTGCCGGAAGGGTACGTTGGCGCATATTGATAAGACACGCTCCCATGCAGTTGCTGACTGTTTCCCAAGGTCGGCCGTCCTGAATCCTGATCGGATACCCCTCTGTTTAGTTGAATCGCAAAAGAACGCAGTCCATATGCCTATTCGCGTCAACCAAACAGATCCTATCTTAATCGAACTGCTGCGCCTTGACCTCAACACCGGCCAAAATGAGACTATTTCACTGCAATCAAAACAATTGAAACAGTTGAAGCGCCAGGCGGACAAGAGACAGTCTGGGTCCAAAGCTGCCGCCCACCGGGACTTACTCTTGCCGATTCGGAAAACCGGAATTTATCGTCTTCAGAGGGTGGTAGACGAGTCGAAGCTGGATGTCCACATGCGAACATCAGATGCGCTCGTTGTTTCCTGTCCCAAGGCTTTGATTAAGAATTCACACGATCATAAATGCAAAGGGGAACTGTCTAACTTGGTACTGGAAGTTGAAGGAACGCCGCCTCTGAAGATCAAATACAGCAGGCAAGTGAATCACCGAGATCGTGGCTTTTCCTTTCAGAACATCCAGCCAGATAATTTACGCTCGCCATTCGTGAATCACAAAAACACGGGGGCCTTATTCAACCCGCGACAACTGGATATAACCTGGGCAAAGAGCCAGAAAATTGAAGTTCCATTGAACGAATCCTTGAACGTTGGCGGGGAGTGGCTTTACACGATTGAGGAAGTTCATGACGGCTGGGGGAATGTCGCCAACTATTCGGCTTATCTCGATGAAATGGATCGTCCATCAACCAAAGCTCTTGCACAGTGGCACCAGTTCTCAGTGCACGAACGGCCTCGCCTTTCGCTGTCTGGCTGCAACGACCAGCAATTCCTCGAAGTTGCTCGAGGTGAGAACGTCGATCTGCCCATCAAGTTCCATCATACTGGTCAAGGGTACAGCAAGGATGGACCTTTCTCCTTCACGTACGCCTTCAACAGTAATGAGGACGCGAGACAGGACGGTGTGTCAACTAAGATTCGACAGCTTTTGGTCAAAAGTGTAGATCAAAAGCCCCAGATCAAGGATCAAGGCTGGTATACTTTGAACTCCGTATCAAGCCAGTTTTGCTCTGGAGAGATTCTGGAACCCTCGTCCTGTTACCTTCATAACCCGCCCGAGCCGGAACTGGCTGTCAAATACGAGAAGATATTCGATAAGTGTGCCAACAACTCAGTCGGTCTCCTTGTCGATCTGGATTTGACCGGATCGCCTCCGTTCCGCCTCCGTTACAGTATTGAGCATTCCAGAGGTGTGGAGACAAAGTCACAAATCATCGAGAGTCTTCGCACGCAGCTAGATTTCACACCAAAAGAGGCAGGATTCTATCGTTACCGGTTTCTGGACATTGCGGATGCTGTTTATGGACCTCAGCCTCTCAAGGACAAAACGCCAATTTTGGAACAAGACGTGAAACCTCCTGCGTCCGCCCACTTTATTGGTTCTCGAGATGTGCGCAAGGCTTGTTTTGGAGAACCTGTTTCCATCGACGTTTCCTTCCTCGGGGAATCCCCATGGTCTCTCCAATACGAGCTTATTCATAATGGCAAGAGAACCAAGCACGTGCTAGAAAGTGAGAGCGAATCAGCCAGCATTTTCACCGAAAGGCTCATGAGTGGTGGCGAATATACTCTTGCTTTGACGAGCATTAAGGACAAATCGAATTGCAAGCGTTTACTCAAAGACAGCATCAAAATTGACGCCCGATCGAAGCCACCCCACGTTGCGTTTGGTCAAATCGATAAGAAACGAAGTGTTTCGGCTCTGCAGGGCTCAAAGGTTGATATTCCTCTCCGGTTGAGCGGGGAGCGTCCTTGGTTGGTGAAGTACAAGAATACTGACTTCAACTCCCCTGTCTTCGAGACGACTTTTTGGGAAGAGAACAGCATTCTGTCTGTGGACAAGGAAGGGCTTTACGAGCTTGTTGGAGTCGGCGATGTTTCGTGTCCTGGATCTATCGATCAATCGGCTAAGACCTTTGAGGTCTCGTGGATTCCTCGGCCTCACATCATAACGGTGGACGGGGTGCCTGTTGGGAAAACGGGTCAAATTGTCAAACCCGAGGTTTGCCAGGGCGATGACGACAGCCTCGAGCTTAAGCTTTCTGGCAGCCCCCCGTATAGCATTCGGTATGAGCAGCAGCGTAAGTCAAGCAGCGGGTCCTCGTCTGTCAGGCTGCAAAGTCTCAGGACAGGACTCCATGCTACGTCTGTGGAACTCGACACCTCCGAACCAGGGCTGTACACCTACAAATTTACCGAAATCGGCGACAATCTTTACGATCATGATTCAAGAAGGCATAGCCCTATAACTGTCACGCAGCAGGTGAATCCGCTTCCCTTAGCGCGGTTCGATTCCCCGGGTCATATATATGGCTTTTGTAAGGAAGATGATAACGGCGAAGAATCCATTCCCATTACCCTTGAAGGTGTTCCACCATTTTCACTTGAGATCGCCGTCAAGCACCATTCAAGTTCGAAAGCGGAAATTGTCACGATCCCTAAAATCAACTCAAATCACCACAATCTTCCCCTGCCACGACGCCATTTGGAGTTGGGCCAGCACGTTGTCAGCATCCACAAGGTTCGAGACTCCCGTGGCTGTCAGCGTACTACTGAATATGATGCATCGTCCATCAGAGTCGCTGTTTCCGATGTGCCCACAATTATACCCCTGGAATCCAAGGTCGATTACTGCGTTGGAGAACGCATCTCATTCTCTCTTTCTGGACATGCGCCATTTGAGGTGTTTTACACTTTCGAAGGAGCGCAGAGAAAGGCTACATCTCAGTCCACTAATTTCCGCCGTATCGCTGAAAGACCTGGCGAGTTTACCATCACCGCCGTGAGCGATGGAGCGAGTGGCAAGTGCAAAGCTCACAAGAATATTACGAAGTCAATTCACCCGATGCCTAGCGTCCGAATCAGTAAAGGCCAAGTCTCAGTTGTGGATATCCACGAAGGTGGAGAAGCGGAAATCAATTTTGAGTTCTGGGGAACTCCCCCATTCGAGTTCACGTAAGTTTGTCCTCTTGCCGTGTTGTCATGTTCTTCGTTCCGACAACACATTCTCTTCGAATGCATCGCCAAATCCGAACGAGAACCAAGCTAATCCTATCCTATAGGTATATTCGAAGCTCGAACGTTCGACGAGGCAAGAAGTCGGAAATTCTGGACATCAAACACGACATTTCTTACGAACATATCAGGAGCATCAAAACCTCTGATGAAGGTACATACGAGGTTGTAGCGATCAAGGACAAGTATTGTTCGTTTTCTTCCCAAAAGCCGATGGGGAAGCCAGAGAAAGCGGTGACGCGGTCTTGAGTGAGATCATGTATAATGTGATTTTAATGTTGAATGGTTGAGATAGCCTTTCTGAAGGTTTTGCATTGGAACGGCGCTGTTAGGTTCTAATTACATATAAAAAACAATCATTCTGCAACCCCTTAAGTACTTTTTTGAACTTCGATGCTCTCGACCAGGTCCTCACCTAGCCTAGAAATCTCATTCAGGATTGCGGACTCATTGATCGTGACGTCGTCACCTTGCTTACTCTTAGAATCGGAGTAAGACTTCGGACACGTCGAATACGCCATCTTCAAATTCCAGTTTCTGGACTTAGTCGTCTGTGGATTCCAAAGTCCCGCAATGGTATTGGTTCGCTCATCTCCATGGAAAAGAAGGACGCTATTATTGAAGTGGGCCTGCAAATCCTGAATGAAAGATTTAACGATCGTGGACTTGAACGCTCTTCCTTTGAGATCTCGGCTGCTTAAATTCTTGAACTTCGCAAATGTCGGTCGGTCGTGCCAAATCTGAGGCCTCAAAGTGATAATGAAGTCGTATGGTGCCAGGGACGTGTGGAAAAGGTCTGTGGGTTCGAGATTGCAGCCTTTTTCCCGCAAGAGCTTTATAGCTGCCTTTGCCAATGTCGAAATTCGGGCTGCAACGACTTTTGATGGCATTCCGTATTGGGTCCAGGTGACGCCATCAGTGTCAATGTCTGAAGCTGCAAACAAAGCGACAGTGTTCATTGCCGGGTCGATACTTCGCCAGGCAGAAAACCGAGTTTTTATCACTTCGATTACATTTTCGTCAAGTTCGCCTCCCAGATCTACCATGAGGGGCTCCTTCTGCCAATCCCATCGCGAGATAAGATAAAGAGTTCTTAAGAAGCCCACCATAATGCTTGAAGGAGTCTCCCATGGGTGCGGCTGAGTAAAAGCCTTTACTGTCAGTAACTCAACCAGTTCTTCGGAGACATGAGCAGTGAAGAGGTGGCAATTAAACCAATGCTTCACGAGACGTATCGTGGGAGATAGTAACGGGAGTCGAGTGCACAGAGTGCGGATTGCTTGGGTCAGACGAGGAGCTTGGATGAATGTCCGTTTGTATGCATGAAGCGCATACCCAATCTCTTCTTTCGCTCGAGGTCCCAGAGACTTTTCCTTCAATAAGCGTTCCAGTAACGTCTGCTCACGGTCGTGATGGATGCGAAGACGGAACACGAGACCAGATGTATGAACAATGTCAAGGAAAGCATTGTTCAGAAGTTTTCCAGATCCGTTCTCCAAACCGACCTGGCACAGGGAAGAAGCACCGGAGGATTCCAAGAAATCTCCGATTCGTATTAGGAAAGCTACCTTCGTCATCTGAATAGCGGTGAGGTCATCCGGCCATCGCGCAGAGCTTTCAAATTGAAGAACAATATCTATAGGCTCGCTGGCACAGCCTGGAAGACTCTGAGTCTGAAGTGCCGTGTATCGAAGAAGCGGGCTAGCTGGAACCAATTGTCTGATAGTCAAAGGAACTTCATCCATGTTCTGTAAGGATTGCTCCAACGAACGAAAAGCACTCGTGGCCAACTGAAAAGACGGGCTGGAATACGAGAGACTGCCGTCGCCCGCATTGCGAAGTATTTCATCAAATCCATCGCCAATGTAGTTGGTGTCTTCCTCCACGATCTTGAAATGGCGGCGTAAAATGTAGGTCAAGATCTGGTGCACAATGGATGGGGCCGAAGGTTCATCGGACCATACCAAACTCTCAAGAATACTGCCATCCTTGAAACGTCTCAGCTCAGCCTTTTTCCCCCAGAAAGAACGGAATGACGCTGCTGCTTCCTTTTCCTCGGCAGGCGGGCCATGATCAACAACGCGCGCGGCATTTTCCGAGTCCAAAAGGAGGCCCACGGACAGAAATTTGCTCTCTCTGTCCTGCGTAGGACTGGTTCCGATACACCAGGGTTTAATGCAACGGGCTGAAAGCGAAATCAGTTTGACTCTGTCACCAAGAGCTCTTGAGAGAACCTCATATATGGCAAACTGATGACGAATCGCTTTTAGAATATTGCATTGGTGCATGGCAGGCAGAGAAATGATTCGATCAAACCTGAGCATTGTTTCGTCAACTTTGACAATGAATACTCGCTCAAAGTTGTCATGACGTGATTCGTTCAACATTTTAAGAGTCAAGGAGGCTTCATGTCGAAGAACCGCATATGATGTAGGAGTCATCTTATAGAGGAGATTTAGACCCCTCTTGCCATCATAAAGTATTGGACCGCCAGCAGGAAAGGTAACACCAGTAGCAAAGAAAGACAACGGCTTGGTTAGATCTCTTCCAGCGAGAAATTGAATGGTTCCCTTAAATAGCTGGTAGCTACTGTAGGACGCTAGAAGGACCGGCTTTCCATTTGGACCGCCACCATCAAACAACAGAGACATTATCGCAGTCCACTCAAAGCCTCCGAAACCTCCACCTTGGAATGAAGTGTGAAATCCCCGTTGCCGAAGCCATGTCTGGCCTAGGATACAAGCATCTCTGAAGGCGTCACACTTCCTGGCGGTCGAATACAAGTATTTATGATATAGAGCCACGACGGCTTCCGATCGAAGAGCAGCGTTGTAGAATGGAGTGGAAGCTTCAGATCCATCGTGCCCCGAATTTTCCGCTAACGAGCTTTGGCGTATGTTGTTTTTGGTAGGCAGAGTTCTGGATGTCGGAAAGACCGTGTCTTCAACGGCAGTCAAAATGCGAATGTGCAATCTCGAGTGCGAACTTCCGCCTTTTTCGGCATCGACGGGCTCCAGACTGATGATAGGGCGAAGACTGTCTCCATCCTGCAGATCGAACTTTACCTGCAGCCTTAGGTCTTTAGCCTCTCGGATACCGACAGCAAGGCATGCAATATAGTATGCTCGTTTGTGGAAGTATCTGTAGTTAACGTAATCCTTTTCTTGGAAGAGAGAACCCGGCATCGTGACTGCCAAATCGATTGTGTAAGGCTCTGCTGTCTTCACACCCGTTCTGAGAGCGAAGCTTCCAACGACATTGATATTTATCGGCCGCGAATATGCCATCGTATATTTCGTATCCTTGGCAGGTCGAGGTTCGGGAAATGGTACGACAATGCCATGTACGCTGCGCAGCTCTTTCTCGGCTTCGATAACGGGTTTTGAAGGCCTATCGGGGAGGCATTCGATGGTCTCCTTCAACTTGTGAAGTGTCTCCTGAATTCGCGAAATTTGCTTGTCGTAATTTGGTCGCAGCTCTGTCAGCAATTCGTCCATTTGAAGCTTGAAGAAGCTGGACTTATACAGCCCGCTGGAGAACGCAAGCTCTGCAGAACTCCCATTGCTCTTCCTTCGCGTTACTTTATCGCTAGTAGCTGCAGACATATTTTCAACGGAGGTTCTGGTATGAAAATTTCCATCCACTCGATTTGTCACAGTGCTATCCCTCTGCGGAGAAGCGCTGAGCTTTCTTCTCTTGGCGGTGTGAGCAGACATTTCCTCAATTATAGTCAATGATCTGAACAATAGACAAGCGCATAGTACTTAAGAAGATTCTGATTCTGAATCTTATTGATCGGAGTCGGAAAATCATAGAGCAAGCTGTTGCTCTACCTTCTGTCGCACCAAAAATAAAAGGAAAAAAAAAAGTTCTTATCAAGCAGCAACTAAACTCCGGATGCCGAGCGCAATCAGGTCACATGACGCAGGGTCAATCGACACCTGTCTGGAAGAGAACCCCATGACAGGGACCTCAATGTATGGAGAAGACAATCTATTGGCTAAATTTTTACGAGGTTCTCTGAAGCTTTCTAGGTACCTATCACTTTAAAGCACAGACAAACACTATATATATGGAGGTAGAGAAGGCCACACTCATACTATCCTACGTTTCGTCCAACGACGACTTCATGTGCTGTGTGATAGTGATAGTACAGTATTGAAGGTACCATTACTTAGTCAACCTATCCATACCAGCCCCGTGGTACATAATTGTCGCTAAAAAGTAGAGGCTCATTGTCGGTTCGGTCAACTCCGTACTTTGTGTGGGAGTGGCTAGTAGCTACCAGAGTAGATGTGTTTGCCTAAGGCACGAATGGTACATGGTGGGTTCTCCGCCGAAGTCGCTCGGAGTTTTGAATCGGCATCGGAGAGAACAGCTGCTCTCCGGCATTACTCATTCAATCACTCCATCATGGACCCCTAAACTTGGGCATTCTCCCTCTCAAAAGGTTGTGTCCTACTTACTTAGCAGATTTGGCCCTTTCTACTTTTTAATCATTCAAGTACCTGTTACAATGCTTCAGATCGTGGGGGGTCCCGTACCTCCGAACACTGATCATGTATGTACAGTACCCCGCCTTCCAAATGATTGTAACTTCAGATCCCCGTGATGATTTGTTTTGTTGAGCTCCCATTATACCACACAAGTGGATCTGCTGGCCTGGCTTCGTCAAGTCGAATTCCTGATCCTAGACTATCATTGTCCAACAGGAGCCTGCGATTCGTTACTCAAATCAACCGTTTGGACAGAAGTGGCTGACTCATGACTGAAGGCAGTGAGCGTGTCACTTCCAACATGGAGAACAAATGTGGCATATGAAGAAGGGGAAGCTTGGGTTGTGAGCAAGATGCAATGCGGATACCCAAGATTTTTCGTGCACCCCAGCATCCAGAAACTCGCCCGAGAGATTGTCCGCCGTTACGGTGATCCAGACGCAGAAGCTGCTACTTTATTTCCGTCTCCCAAAACAGCACGTGTGTGCTACGCGTTCTTCCAAAGTCGAATTCAACCGGAAGATATGCATAAAGTAAGGGTTGTGGATCTTGTTCCCTCGCCTCGCACTGCATCTTGGTCGCCGGCAGTTACATCGCAGTTATCCTGTGTGATATATCCGAAAGAGTATACACCCATTGCCAAGCAAGTCTGGCAGCACTCTGGGAATGGAATATCAAGCCGTCGAAGTGAATTCTGTCTCAGCGCCTTGGAAGACGGATTCCTCGTTGAAAGGAAATCTGGAACCGCAGATGCAGCGTCACAAAGATATTGCAAAGGTCCGAAGCGATACCAGGGTAAAGGCTCATTAGGCGGATTGAATAGAGGAGCAATAGCCAATACCGACGATTCGGACTCGTCACCGGTGAGCAAGGGGGTGCAAGAAGGGCGGGAATATGGCCAGTTTATTGAAGAGCGCTTTGGACGAAACTTGAGCACTTCATTGGCCGATCAAGCAAAGTTAGCTGTCCGTAAACGGATTGCAGGTGTCTTGACTGCGGATGTTGAGTTGAGTGAGGCCCTTGAAAAGGCATCATCCGAAGGGAGAATGGCAGGCCTAACGGAAGACAACGTTTTCCTCTTTCCCACTGGTATGAGTTCCATTTTCAACACCCATCAAAATTTGATGGCCGCGAGGGGTTCTCTCAAAAGCATATGCTTCGGGTTCCCTTATATCGACTCATTGAAGATTCTTGAAAAATGGGGACCAGGTTGCTTGTTCTATGGACATGGCGCCTCTGCGGACCTGGATGACTTGGAGTCCCGGTTAAGCAATGGTGAAAGGTTCCTCGCACTTTTCACGGAACTCCCCGGAAATCCTCTGCTCAAATCCCCAGACCTCAGACGGATACGGTCACTCGCAGATAAATATGATTTTGCTGTGGTGGTCGATGAAACAGTGGGCAACTTCCTCAACGTCAACGTCCTACCGTACGCCGATGTTGTAGTCAGCAGCCTGACCAAAGTTTTCAGCGGCGACAGCAATGTCATGGGAGGAAGTGCAGTTCTCAATCCTCAGGGGCAATACTATCAAGTACTGAAGGAAACCTACGCGCGCGAATACGAAGATATACTTTGGGCAGAAGATGCTGTATTCCTTGAGAGGAACAGTCGCGATTTTGTTTCAAGAGCTGAGAATATCAATTCTACCACTGAAGCCGTAACAGCGATGCTGCGAGACTCCCCGCTTGGTATGTCTTTTTACGGAGGTGATTATCCATGAGAAGGGCTAACAATACACACAGTCAAAGAAGTGTACTATCCCAAATATAGCCCTACCAGGCCATTTTATGACAGTTTCCGTAATCCCAACGGAGGGTACGGTGGTTTATTTTCTGTTACTTTCCACACGACTGCCGAGGCAATCGCTTTCTTTGACAATTTAGAAGTTCTGAAAGGACCTAGCCTTGGAACTAATTTTACGTTGAGGTATATTTTCCGGGCAAGCTAAGCTGTCGTCGACTGTTACTAATCTTGAAACTTAGTTGTCCTTACACATTGTTGGCTCATTATGGTGAACTAGAATGGGTAAGTGTTTACAATCCTTTCTGTTGGGCGTGCGATGGTTCAATTTCTGACCTAACTTCCCAGGCGCGCTCTTTTGGGATTGACTCAGAGTTGGTAAGAATAAGTGTTGGCTTGGAAGACATAACAGATTTAAGCTCTAGGATTCAACGAGCTCTAGATGCTGTGAAGAGTGTGGGTGCATCACAATGAGTTGAACCCATCGCTGGGAGTTGTGGAACGCCTGGTCCCTCAGCTGGTAACCACTCAAATCAAGCTCGGACTGTGGTCCCCTTTTAGGCAATCAAGAGTTACAGTTCAGAACAGAAAGGGCTTTGATGCCTATGGTAGGTACTAGATCAGTTAACAAAATATACATGATCAGAGTTCCACGTGCCGAGTCAACCATTCTTATTCTTGACCTGGCTGTGCCCATCATTCGTTTACCGAAGGAATAGCTAAACCTCATATGTCATTGACCGATCAGGGGAACTCCGTAAAGTACCTAAGTATCGCTTTCACGGAGCAGGTAGCTGGCTGAATTCGAACTTTCGTCGCTAGAGACATCTCAAAAAGGTAATATTCATCCAAAATAAACACAGCGGTATCTGGTTTAATGGGATAAATGGACGAGAGATAGGAATGAGAGAATAGGGAAAAACGCGCTTGGATGAGGCAGGAAGACGAGAAGAAGGTAACCCTACATGGAACGATCAGAGGTCACCTCGTCATTACCCGAGATGCTTGGCATCTGACATTTTGCGCCACTCAGATCTCCACTCCCAGTCCGTCGCAATGCCTGTCGCATAGTCTCTATGTTAAACTCCCCGCTGAAGTTGGGGGAAAGAGGGCTCTGTGCTGTGGGCACTAAGCTTCCGGCATCACGTCCTCCACGATTCGGCGAGGTTTCTAGTCCTTTGAATGAGGTTGATATGCTTGTTGGAGGGGAGGTCCCCAGGCCATGAGAGGATGCTGGTGAACGCAAAGGCGATGGAGACCTATTCAACGCTGTTATGGCTGCTTGATGGCAGGGTGATGCAGTTGCTTGCAATGAATCTCGGTTAGGCGGGGGCTCAGTACTCTCCATATGTCCAGCATGCTCAGCGTTGACTACATCGGCAAACGAGATGAAGCTCAAACGCCTAACATCATTCGTATCCAGTGCTCCATGGGTTGATGGTTCCTCGGGATCGCCGGTGTGTAAAGCAGCATCTTCATGCCATGAAGAGGATAATGGCTGCTCCGTAGTCGCTGGACCACCAACGGCAGGCTGGTGAATTGTGTGCGTTATGATTTCGACTGAATCTGGATCAAGACGATCATCCGTGATCGCAGCAGATGACGCCTCCAGAACAGGAGGAATATGATTCTCGGTTCTAATATGTGATGGAACGGATGGTGACGTTTGGGATGGCAAGATATCTTCTTGGACACTCCGCTCGAAAATCTGTGAGGCAGGAGAGTGTGTTCGTGGAGCCAGTTGAGATGCGCTTCCAGGAGAAGATGGAGGTTGATAAAAATGCTTTGATCGCCGAGGGGATACTGACGGTTGAATCGAGCCGGGGGGGCTAATAGGTGAAGGCGAGCTTATCACGCCCATGGTGGTAGAAACAGTCGGATTGGCTGTGGCAGCCATTGTAGGGGCCTGGTTGAAAAACGATTTCTCCTCGTCTCCTTTCGTGATTTTCGAGGCCCACTGCTGTCTCGAGTCTGTGGTACCGGTGCCAGTTTGGTCAACTGTTTCTCCGATGGATAGATTCTTCTGATTTGGACGGGATCGCGTCTGAGCTGATCTATTTGAGTCACTGGCAATCTGTGATTCCTCGGATGACCTGGGACCGGCAGATCGTCTGCCGTCTAACTTCGATTGCGATATACCTGAATTGGCCGACATTACGTGCAATCAAACAATCAGGATTGTCACGACTCTTATTCGATCGGTCTCCTGTTTTCTGGCAATCCTTGTGTTTCCGTGCAATACTTTGGCCATACAATATAAGACTGGTAGGTGGTCTTCCAGCCAATATGACAACAAGGTACTGCGGAGATGATCGTGTTCGTTGCCCCTGAAGCTCAGGAACGCAAGCTGTGTCACTTCGAAGGAGCTTGTTAAAGTGCTTGGTTGACTGTAGCCAAAAGCGGCAGAGTAGACGAAAAGCAATTGGTATATGGGTAGCTGAATACTGTGTCAATCAACTCGCATGCGAGAGATAGGAAGTTAAAGTTCACTAATTATAGATATTGGCCAGCGTTAACGAAACCAGCATCAGTGGCCCGCGGAGGGATCGAAACTATCAAATCAAGCGCGCCGTTGAATCTTTGAGCCTGGAATGCTATTGACGAGAGAAATATACCGTAACACAGTCCCGGCAATTGGCTGGGAAAGGCTGGATAAGAGGCTATATATTATAATAGGATTTATTTGCCATGAGTGAGTGACGGATGGAGTGGGATTTCATAAACCAGTCAGTTGTCAGAGGATCAAACTGGTGAAAGCAGTAGAGTGGGCGAAGCTTGTGACAGGACAACGATAAGATTTGGTCAACCGTACGAACATAGTAGGCGCCATGTATTACAAAACTGTACTACCCCGTAAGAATCAGAGATTAATCCACACAGAAAAGTACCTCTGTAGATATCCATTGGCAATGGATAGTAAGTACTAAGCCTTCTCATCCGGCATCAGTAGTACTGATTATTAATGCGGTTGAAAGAAAGGATAGTAATCTACTCAATTATAGTATCATAATGTAATGTGACCCCCAGCTCATCATATAACGGTTCTAAGATATATTATACAAATATACATACTTAGTACAGTGGGGACATGCGTTTGTTTAAAATACGCTAATTGCGCCAAGGTCACTGAATAGTGATCATACTAAATTGACCGCCTCAACTATTAAACTAATAAGCATATGCTCTTCATGAATATAGCAGGCAATATAGTAAGGCGGTATACTTAAGGCGTTGGCCTAAAATAGCGTACATGCAAAAATTTGTCATCACACTGTAATACTATACGTACCCGGTAAGCGTGTCTGAAGCACTGCTTAATCAAAGTGTAAAATTGTAAATTACGGTATATGATATCTTATACAGCCATCAGAGGCTTGGCCCCCTTGGGTACCGTCACGGGACTTGCAGATTGGAAAAGTTCTGGGGATTTCGGCCCGGCCTGCTCAACCTTCCCGTCGCGCTGTCTGCAGTCAATTGAAAACCATCCCTGCGTCCCAGGGCTGGTCCAATTGCCTCCGTATCTGTCGTCAATATTGTATGTTCCTGCCCCATCATCTTCTACGATGGCATTGTATACATCAGTCTTTATCTAGTCTGTGAACCTGACCTATCTAGGATTTAGCAGCAGTTTTCCTTATTCTCTTCGAGAAACTTTTCGCGACTGCAATTCTCCGGTTTTCCTCACGTTGAATCGTTCTTGTTCATTTTCATTTTTCCAACATGGCGACGTCTACTATCGCCCCAAAGAGGCCCTTTTTGACATTGCCTTTTCTTTTGCCCTCTTGGGGTGAGCCGGCCGCGGTAGTACAGCGACGCAACCAGTCTTCCTATAGACGGACCAAGCAACGCCTACGCGTTAAACCAGATGCCTCCTTCGGTTCTTCTTCAACCCAGCTCCATGATCACATTATCCATAATCCGCCTTCAAGCGCCCCCTCCGTCTACCATACACCGTCGAAATTCCTCCCTCCAGACGACATCCGGAAAACACTACGCTCCGACACTGTTGCGAGCCGATCCAATAGCGAGGAACTTCCTACTGTGTTTAAGACAACCCCCGAGAAGAAGTATCACTTGAAACCGTCCGACATTGAAGAGATTCGCAGGCTCCGGCTTAGTGACCCTATGACATGGAGCAGATGGAAGCTGGCCAAGCGATTTGACTGCTCTCCGCTTTTCATTGCCATGGTATGCGAAGCTAGTCCGCAGAAGAAGCAGATACAACAGCAAGTCCTCGAAGCCGTGCAATCGAGATGGGGTGTGAAGCGGCGGATGGCCAGAGAAGACCGACAGCTACGGAAGGAAGCTTGGGGAAGGGATGAGTAATTGCTTGAACGGATTGGCTCTGCGTCTATCTATCGGGGCATCTCGGTGCACTTACTACCCATGTGAGTGCTATTCGGAGATTCATCTTCTTGTGAAGACTTTCTCAAACACTGGTCCAAATTGGTGAAGCGTGACAATTACTTCCGTTTACCAGTGTATGGAGATTCCTATGTATTCTAGAACATTAGGAACTAGATGATATGTTGTAACTATTAAGAATGTATTTTATTGATCTTGAAAATCTTATCTTTGATAAGAGATCCAGCTCTTGTGTTATCTTGTTCGTGGGTATTTTCGCATCCGAGGATGTCAGCAGGTTGGGCTACAGCCGAAGAGTGCCGGCCTAAAACAGCCCGTAGGTACCTAGCCCGGGCTACCTAGGTACCTACCTAGCTTGGAATAATACACGGAGTACTCCCGCGAATCCACGATACACAACTGAGTCCCCGTCGTTATCCGCAGCCAACCCAATGCCCCTCCCCCTCCGTCGCATCCCAGCGTTACTTGCAGAACACAGGCTGCAAGTCTCCTCTTTATCACCAACTAGGAAGTTTTGTCCACTACAAATTTCCCATCCAATACCGCCTCATATCTGTTCTCGCCGCTTTTTCTACGGGCATATCAGCGACCTGAAAATGGCGCCGCAGTTGGAACCTTTTTTCAAGCAGTGAGTTAAGACTCTGGTCTTATGGCCCTCACATGTTATAAGACACGCATTAATTGTTCAATATCATTAGTGTGGATCAACTATCTGATTCCTTCATTGACCGTACGTGATACTCGGCGCATACCTTCTCAACCTCGCTGGACCTCAGTGATGCACTAACAACATCACCAGGATTGAGAAAAGCCGTCGCTATTCCATCGATCTCCGCACAAGATGAGAATAGGAAGGATGTTTTCAGAGTGAGTCGTTGCATCGTCATTTTACTTCATTGTCACTGTCCGGACTCGTGCTCATAACTGCTCTCTCGTCAAAGATGGCTCAGTTTCTTGCCTCAGAGCTGGAAGCTCTCGGTGCTGAGGTGGAACAGCGGCCACTAGGAAAGCAACCTGGTAAAGAACACCTTGATCTACCACCGGTGGTCATCGCTCGGTATGGCAATGACAAGAATAAGAAAACCATATTGGTTTATGGACACTACGATGTGCAACCCGCTTTGAAGGAAGACGGTTGGGCTACGGAGCCTTTCGAACTGACCATTGATGAGAAAGGAAGGATGTACGGTCGCGGAAGTACTGACGACAAGGGTCCCGTTTTGGGCTGGCTCAACGTGATCGAGGCTCATAAGAAAGCCGGTGTCGAGCTGCCGGTTAACTTACTTTGCTGCTTTGAGGGCATGGAGGAGTATGGCTCTGAGGGCCTGGATGAATTCATTCAATCCGAGAGCAAGAAGTTTTTCAAGGATGCGGATGCGGTTTGTATCTCAGATAACTACTGGCTTGGCACGGAGAAGCCATGCTTGACTTATGGCCTGCGAGGCTGTAATTACTACTCAGTCAGTGTTTCTGGTCCCGCTCAAGACCTCCATAGTGGTGTCTTTGGTGGCTCTGCTCACGAGCCTATGACAGACCTGGTCAACATCCTGTCGAGGCTCGTTGACGCTCATGGCAACATTCTGATTCCGGGACTCATGGACCTCGTCGAGCCTCTGAGAGAAGAGGAGAAGTCGCTGTACCCAGGCATCAGCTATTCCATGGACAATCTACATGAGTCATTGGGAAGCACAACGAGCATTCATTCGACCAAAGAAAGAACTCTCATGGCTAGATGGAGATATCCGTCATTGTCCATCCATGGCATCGAAGGCGCATACTCCGCCCCCGGTGCGAAGACTGTCATTCCAGCAAAAGTGATTGGCAAGTTTTCGATTCGTACTGTGCCGAACATGGAAAGCGAGGATGTGAACAAGCTCGTCTTTGATCACATCAAGGCTGAGTTCGCCAAATTGAACAGCAAGAACACCTTGGATGTGTGGCTTCAGCACGCGGGGAAGTGGTGGGTCGCCAGTCCAAAGCATTGGAACTTCACCGCAGCTAGCAAGGCCGTGAAGCAGGTATTCGGCGTTGAACCAGATATGACGCGCGAGGGTGGCAGGTATGTCGACAGCTCAAGATTCTTTACTTGTATACAGAAACTGACATCGGATTAGCATTCCCGTCACATTGACTTTTGAGCAAGCGACTGGAAAGAACGTATTGCTACTACCAATGGGTAGTTCCACTGATGCTGCTCACTCTATCAACGAGAAGCTGGACAAGAGAAACTACATTGAAGGAACTAAGCTACTGGGAGCTTATTTGCATTACGTCGCAGAGGAACCCGTTGAGGCCTAAGATGACTCAAGCCCACTAGTTGCCTTATCAACTCAATAATCTGAACGTTACATCGGAGAACTTTGTAGAAGCCTTTTAACTTGGCATACACAATCCTTTCCAATGATTCTTCGGGCAGAAAACATGGGGTGCATGCATTGAATTCCATCATAAAGTTCATTCTGTTTAGTACTATGTCTTCCAACTTTCTCTATTTCCCTCCACCCTTCTCCTGGTCTTCCTATTATTGGTGAGAGTGCTTCCGAGATACCTGGTAGTAGATACTGGTGCTTTCGCAGGGCTAGCGGATCGGAGCACAAAAGCTGGAGGGAACCTTAGGTACCTTAGGTACCTACTAGGCTACTACCACCTAGGTAAGGTTGAGTCGGGTGGGCTAACCTTATTCGTAATGCTAATGACGCGTGGAAAGACGCGACGCGGCCAATCCCACTTCAAGTTACACTACAAAGAACAAGAATAGAAGCTATCACCCCCTCACTCGCAAGGGACTTTGCTCCTGTTGATGGCAGGTTGATCCTTCATACTTTTTGCGATGTCTTCCTTGAAGCGCGCGCAGGCATCATTTGAGTCTGGGGACTCAGATGATGACGAAGAAGCTGTGTCTTCTCACAGCCCAATTCACCCGGTTTGTGCTCTAAATAAAGACAGCTTTCTCCCAAACTAACAAGCATATGAAGAGAAAGCGGCTTCGTAGCTCGGGATCTCCTATATCTGAAATAGACACCGGGCCAAGCGACGATGAGGATTCTGCGGAAACACGCCTGTCGATGACCGATGCCATCGACGACGAAGACGAGCTGGAACTGCGCGCAACGCAGATGATCCAAGAAAAGTATTCCTTCATGAGCGATGAGCCTAACGTACCTGCCGAACATGGGATCCTTGAACGCGTGGAATGCTATAACTTCATGTGTCATGATCACTTTTACGTGGAGCTGGGGCCCCTCATCAACTTCATCGTCGGAAAAAACGGTAGCGGCAAGAGCGCAATTCTTACTGCCATAACCCTTTGTCTTGGAGGCAAAGCATCTTCTACAAATCGCGGTCAGAGCTTGAAAAGTTTTATCAAAGAAGGCAGGGAGTAAGTGACTTCTTATCTCTAACTGACAATCTTCCACATCTTAATGATATTCGGTAACAGAAATGCCACCATCATCGTTCGAATAAAGAACCGGGGCGATGGCGCTTATATGCCGGGCGATTATGGTGATTCCATCATTGTAGAACGTCACTTTTCGAAAAATGGCACGAGTGGCTTCAAAATCAAAGGCGAACATGGACGCATCATATCTACGAAGAAGGCCGAATTGGATGCTATCACTGACTATTTCGCTCTACAAATTGATAATCCCATGAACGTTCTCTCTCAAGATATGGCCCGTCAATTTCTCAGCACGTCTAGCCCGGCCGAGAAATACAAGTTTTTCGTCAAAGGAGTTCAGTTGGAGCAGCTAGATCAGGATTATCGATTGCTCGAGCAGCTCATTGACCAGAGTGAAGAGAAACTCCGGAACAGGCAGGATGACATCAAAGTTCTCGAACGTCAGAAGGATTCGGCAAATCGAAGACTCGAAATTTCAGATCAACACGAATCACTCAGAGAGCGGATCAGAAATCTCAGGAGTCAGATGGCTTGGGCTCAAGTCGAGGAACAAGAAAGGATTAGGGACGGTTTGAACAACGATCTTGTCAAAGCAGACGAAAAGATAGCTGCTGCTGAAGCCGCACTCGGCAATTTCGACGCGGCTTTCCAGGAAGCTGAAAGGGAATCCGAAAGCGCCACCGGAGTTGTACGGCAGATTGCTTCGAATCTCGAACAGCTAAAGACTGTAAAAACAGACATCCAGGCGAGGGTGGACGAAGAAATGAGCGAGCGTCATGACCTACAAGCCCAGCAACGTCAAATACGTGAATACGTGAAAGCGGCAGAATCCAGGATCAAAGAAACACAACAGAAGATCAACGAAGAGTCACAACGGCTTGCGGATCTCAGCGGTGGGGGCTACGCTCAAAAGCAAGAACAGCTTCACCGAAGAGAAAGTGATGCTCAGGAGGCTCGCCGACAGTATGACGAACATCAACAAGCAAAACGTCCCCTGCTTCAAGAGTGCGAGGAAGCCGACAAGGAGTTTAAATCCTTTTCCTCGCCTATTGCGAAAAAGAAAGAGGATATTGAGCAGGCAGAAATTCTTCTGCGGAATCTAACGAAGGATGGCGGGGCTAAACATTATGGGTTTCATGAAAGAATGCCAATGCTTTTAAGGGCTATTCAACACGAGACCGCGTTCAATAGGCGTCCTGTTGGTCCCATCGGACATCATGTAAGCCTGCTGAAACCGAAATGGTCCTCAATTCTTGAGAACTCATTTGGAACTACACTCAACAGCTTCATTGTGACTTCGAAGAAAGATTCAAATGTCCTTTCGAGTATCATGCAGAGAGTCAACTGTGTATATCCGATTTTCATAGGCAGTGATGGGTATATCGATACGTCCGAACATGAACCAGATTCTCACTTTGACACTGCTTTGAGAGTTCTTCAGATCGACAACGAACTTGTTCGTCGACAGTTGATCATCAACCACGGTATCGAACAGATGCTGTTAATTGAGAGACTGGAGGAAGCTTCTTCGGTACTTTTCGACGGTCAACGTCCAAAGAACGTGAAGCGATGCTTCTGCATTGATCAAGCAGACAGGCGACGTGGGATCCACCTTTCTTATAGTCGTACAGGGGAGCCAAGTCAAGCACCAGTCCCAGCCTTCAGCGGGAGCCCTCGAATGAAGTCGGATCAGGCGGCGCGCATTAACATTCAACGCGAGGTAGTGAATGATCTCAAACGTGAACTAGGGGATCTTGAACAGCAATTCCGCTCCTCCCGATCTCGCCTTGAAAGCTGTAAGCAAGCTCTAGTGAGGCACGAAAGGAAGGCAAAGGATCTGCAAATCTCTGCTCAAAGAATAGAAGACCATGTTGAAGAGTTAAGAGATGCCCTTGAAAAAGAAACGGCCGAAGATGGGCGTCTCGATGTGCTGCAGGCAACTCTTCAAGAGGCCGAAGAAGAAAAGCGCCTAAACGAAGGTTCGTTCCAAGACAGCGTCAGTGCCATGGATGCTATCACAAGGAAAATCAAGGAATCGAGGCAAGAGCTCTCCCGAAAGGAATCCGAAATTGCATCGTTGGAAGGACAACTCCAGATTGCTCAAAGCGAGGAATTGAAAGTCTCCGACAAGCGCCGAAAGATCCTCGGCGAGAAAAACCACGCAATTGGGCGAATAGACGATATGAAGCAGGACAGGGCAAGGATCAATGAAAGAAGGGAACAGATGGCCGCACGAATCCTCGACTACTGTGAAAAGGCCAGTTTGGTTTCACCGCGCGTTACCGTGGATGAAGGCGAAACTCCTGGTAGCCTGGACAAGAAGCTTGAAAGATTCCACAAGGATCTTCAGCGGTTTAATCAAGAGTAAGTTCGGAACTCTCTGGTCACTGCTCCTTGTACTAACATAGTCCAGAATGGGCGCGTCTCGCGAAACGATTGCAGCTGAAGCGGCGGAAGCAAACGCAGCGTATCAGCTGGCCGAAAAGCAGGTCAAGGAACTAAATTCCATAGCTCAGGTATTATTGATAAATCACCCGTGAATTCGGATGCTGTTTCTAACGACATCTATAGATGTTCAAGGAGACTCTGGAACATCGTAAAGAGCGATGGAAGATGTTCAGGTCCTATATTTCTTCTCGTGCCAAGGCACAGTTTACATACCTTCTAAGCGAAAGAAGTTTCCGTGGCCGGCTCCTGACTGACCACGACAGCAAACTTCTGGACCTTCAAGTAAATCATCCCACACACGACAATTCAAGTGTTTTCCAAAACATCTGACAACGTTGTACAGGTTGAGCCTGATATCACCAAGGATAGCGCTGGCCGAGGTGCCAAAACGCTCTCGGGTGGCGAGAAGTCATTCTCGCAGGTTTGTCTACTGCTGGCTTTGTGGGAGGCTATGGGATCGCCAATTCGCTGCTTAGATGAATTGTATGTGTCGAATCGATTGCTATTGCCTCTACTAACATCCCTCAACAGTGATGTCTACATGGACTCGGTCAATAGAAAAATGGCCATTGATATGCTTGTAAATCACACCTCATCCTGATCCGCGATTTTAATATGCTGATCAAGATAAATTGAACAGATGCTTGCGGCAAGGCGGTCGATTGGGCGGCAATTCATTCTTATCACGCCCGGGTCAAGGGCGGAGATCAGTCTAGCACCTGATGTTCGAGTGAAGGAGTAAGTCCATATTCATGCTGATTGTCTTAATCGTCGAGAGACAAGGAGTGCTTCATCTAACACTTCGCCTTGCCTGTCTAGATTGGCAGAACCCGAGCGCGGCCAGACGACTCTAACATTCCGGCGTTAAGATACCCCCACACTAACATGTTTCTGTGTTTGGTGACCTATGTTTACTGCCCACTTCTATGCCAGTGTCACTCTACCAGTTATAACAAATAATAGTATTTAAATACCTGTGCAGGCACTAGGTCCAGATAAGCCCCAAGGCGTAGCTACCTAGATATCTTGGAGTGAGGGACCCCCCCAGGGCCGGCATGAATGAATGGATGAATGTAGAAGGACATTGAACATCCATGTCTACCTATTTGTAGATATGGCACCGTTCTAAATTAGTAAGGGGATGCCGGCTAACTTATCTTGAACTGGATACAGTACTGTAACCTGTTAGACTTCTTTCGTAGATACGTTCTGTGATAAGGTAACTAAAGGCGGGCACTATCGACAGCGGGCCCGAAGTGGCAAGGGCTCCCACTCAAGCGGCTCCATGTGGATGGCTCAATTCCGCCTAAACTTTTCCTCGACCACGCTGTTCGCACTTTCGTTATCCAGCCCCAAGCTCTTGCGAAAAAAACCGTCATCACCACTACTTCCATATCGAACCTTTGAAACCCAGCCTCTCTTAAACCTTGGGAACGTTCTATTCCCAGGATTACCTTTTTTTCACTAAAACATTCTGGAGTCTCAGATCAACAGTGGTCCCTTCCCGATCATCTTTCAAATTGCTTTCAGACAGCCAAGGACACCACCTGAAGGTCTTCCACTTCTTCCGACGACCTGTCGCATCAAGCACACCGTCTCTGGTTTCAGGCGAGGAATCTCTTCCTCTTTCACCTCCTTCTTAAAGACTTGAACCACAACAACATCCGCATCACCGCATCCTGTGCAGAGAAGGAGCAGACAAAGCTCCGTCATTCAACTGATCCCTCAACCCTTCGAAAACCATTCTCTTCCTTTCGCACAGCACAATAATTATCATAGGAGTTACCATCCACCTCATCAGCTCTCTGTTCTAGATTCTATCGACATTCTTTCACGACCTTCCGTGATTATTTAAGAACATCACCTGCATTTCCCTTCTCAGTACAACTACTTATCATCATGGCCGATGCTCTTGCCTCGCAATTGCACAACACAAAGCTAGGGTGCGTTACCTCCAGTAACCTAAGTGTCATTCGTACAATGGGGCACTGACGATGTCGTTGAATGCAGGGATACCAACACAGAAGCAAAATGGAAGGAACAATTGAACATGCCTGCCAAGGACGCAAGGCCACAGACAGAGGTTTGTCCAGCTGCTTCAAACGGTCGACATCCGAGGACTGATGTTCATCGTTTCAGGATGTGACTGCTACCAAAGGTCTCGAATTTGAAGACTTCTACATCAAACGCGAGTTGATGATGGGTATCTTCGAGGCTGGATTTGAAAAGCCGTCGCCCATCCAGGAAGAAACAATACCGGTAGCCCTTACTGGCAGAGACATTTTAGCTCGAGCAAAGAATGGCACAGGAAAAACCGCAGCCTTCGTTATTCCCACATTGGAGCGCATCAACCCCAAGAGTACCAAGACTCAAGCATTAATCCTTGTCCCTACGAGAGAACTCGCTCTCCAGACGTCACAGGTCTGCAAGACTCTCGGAAAGCACTTGGGAATCAACGTTATGGTCACTACAGGAGGAACCGGGTTGATGGACGACATCATCCGATTGAATGACGCAGTTCATATCCTTGTCGGAACACCGGGAAGAGTTCTAGATTTGGCTAGTAAGGGCGTTGCTGACCTCTCTGAGTGTCCTACATTCATCATGGACGAGGCCGATAAATTGCTGTCTCCGGAATTTACACCGGTCATCGAACAACTGCTATCATTTCATCCAAAGGACCGTCAGGTCATGCTCTTCAGTGCCACATTCCCACTTATAGTCAAGTCTTTCAAGGTACGGATGCAGATGTCACTTCTTCATCGGAGTGCTTGCTAAATTGTTTTGCCCTCGCAGGATAAACACATGCGGAATCCTTATGAGATCAATCTTATGGATGAACTCACCCTGCGCGGAATCACTCAATACTACGCCTTCGTGGAGGAGAAGCAGAAAGTCCATTGCCTCAACACCCTCTTTTCAAAACTCCAAATCAACCAGTCCATTATCTTTTGCAACTCCACAAATCGAGTTGAACTTCTTGCGAAGAAGATCACGGAACTGGGTTATTCATGCTTTTATTCACATGCACGAATGCTCCAGCAACATCGCAATCGCGTCTTCCACGATTTCCGCAACGGCGTCTGCCGGAACCTTGTCTGCTCGGATCTGCTCACGCGAGGCATTGACATTCAAGCTGTCAACGTTGTCATAAATTTTGACTTCCCGAAGAACGCTGAGACGTACCTCCACCGAATTGGACGTTCTGGCCGTTTTGGGCATCTGGGTCTAGCCATCAACCTCATCAACTGGGATGATCGTTTCAACTTGTACAAGATCGAGCAAGAACTGGGAACTGAAATTCAGCCAATCCCTCAGAACATTGACAAGAAACTTTATGTCTACGACTCTCCAGAGACAATTCCGCGCCCGATCTCCAATGCTCCTCGGCAGCGTCAGTCAATGGCTGTAGCACCCAATGCCAGTAATGGGGAGCACCTCCAACGTCGCCACAACAACCATGCGAATGGTGGGCATTATCACTACAATCGGGGTCGTGGCTCTTACCGTGGAGGCCGCGGTCAGGGTCAACGACGTGGTGGACAGAACGATATGACTAAGATGACTACTTCACCGGGTCAGCCAGGTGGAAAGTCTCACGCGGCTCCGGTGTCCTGATCTATTATAGGGTTTCGGGAATAGCACAAAAGACGCCATATTCACAAACACTTTCCTCTCTTTCGCCTTCCTTTGTTTGTGTCTCTTATGTTATTACATTGCTCTTCGAGGCAAAGGAATCATACCATCTCGACTATTGGCGGCAATTCCAGTTTCTGCACCTGCGCTCTTGTCTAGCATGACCCGCTCCAACTGATAATGATGACATGGTAATGCTGTGACATATGTACTATATTTTTTCTCTCTCCAATTTCAAGGTCTGGCCTTGTCTATGTGCACACATTGGTTGATCTGCGAATGGGGCCACATCGGATCACCTATTGGTCCGCCCTCGGTGTTATGACTATTGTCTCTTTTCTTCTCGGTTTCTCGTCTTTCATTCACGAAATGTGTACATATGTTTCTTGCCAAGATTACGTCCTGAGAGTTCGAAGGGTGGAGCATGGCGTCTTCTGGGTTTGACGATGGCGCGAAGTCTTTTAAGGCGTTCTCTTGGATGACTGGATCATGGCTCTTGTCGACCTTCCAGATTATCAATCCTTCCTTGGCTACAGCACATTCGAATTACAGCAAGCTCCGGTGCATCGACCCTGAGCAGCTATTTGAATATTCTGTCGTCGGTCCATTGAACAGGTCGGTTGTCATTTTTCTCCAAGTTCAACGCTTGTTTCCATCAAGCTTTCTATCCCTTGTCTCGGATTAACAATCCTTCCCTTCCATCCGTCTTCGGATCTGTCCGTTATCCTATTCATTTATCCCTCACATACTGACAGATGTTTTGGAGCCCACTCAGCACAGCTTGCTCAATGATCGAGTGGCTTCAAATCAGTGGACCTGTCATCGATCCTTCAATGATGTCTACCTCTATCCATTGGAACACAATGTCTTACATCACACCAAGGGTCGTGATTATCAAGTTTCGTTAGACGGATCTTCATAACTTTATCATTGTGACACCTGGGAGATGGTTTCTGCACATTGCGCAACTAGACATGTATTTGGGGCGGTGTATCGAAAGGGATATGATTGTTGTGTGTCGATATTTCGAACAGAGAAAAGGGAGAGTAAAAAAAAAGGAGGAAAAAAAGGAAAAGAAAAAGAAAAGATGAAAGCAAATTCAAATGATGAAGGAAATCAAGGAGGATCATAAAAATAACAAAAAAAAAAAGGAGGAGCGCTAGGTGCTGTGGCAGATGAGAGACTACTGCGTGGTACAGTTTTTCATTCTAGCATCTAATGAAATGACAATTAGTCCCTCCAAATACCGGCTTTTCGAAGTATGGTGCAACTTCCTCCTTCCCGATCCTACCCCAGGTTTTGAGTAGAGTAACTACCTAGAGTACATGCATCGCATGCCATCCTATTGAACAATGGCTTGCTTTAGACCGAGGCTTTCCCTCGGATGTTCATCTGAGGAAACTGCATATATTGCTTTTGCTGGTCACCGTACTGTCGGTATGATATTGACGTCGCGTTATTCACCGTCCCTGAAACAGAGCGAGTTCAATCTGCATAGAAGGGATCGTCTCAATGGCTACTGCGAATACAGAGAAGAAATCCAAGGTCTGCAGCTTTGTGCATTTCTTTATAGCCTATCACTAAATATATTGCAGCCCAGCAGCCTGCGGTCTATCATCGCTGGTTCTACCGCGGGAGCAATCGAGATTGGTAGGGATGCCACAATATCTTTCAACAAACACGTGCTAATTACAGACTACAGCAATCACATATCCGGCTGAGTGTAAGAGAAAAAAAACCCTTCGTATTATGTTCAATTGCTAAACGATGAATACCAGTTGCAAAGACACGAACACAGCTCAATCGCAGATTGCCAGACTCGAAGAAGCTCCCCTGGCCACCATTCGGAAAGCAATGGTACGCCGGATGCACTTCCTTGATCATCGGAAACTCTCTCAAAGCAGGCATTCGTGAGTTAAGCTCTCATTCCGTCGGACGGACTCTGCGGTTGGTTATACGACATGGCTTACGTGGTGCATTCGTCTAACAAGGATTCGTCGCTTTCGACACTTTTAAGTCGCTCCTACAAGATGAAAATGGAAAGATATCTGGGCCAAGGACAGTAATGGCCGGCTTCGGTGCTGGCTTCACCGAGTCCCTTTTGGCGGTCACTCCATTTGAAAGCATCAAAACGCAACTGTTTGTTCCTCCCCGGGCAATTATTCTCAGCGCTTGCTCAACTCTGCAGAGTTAGATGTTGTTCTCTAGCTAACGATAGGAATTACTTAGGATTGATGACCGGAAATCCTCAAAGCCTCGCATGCGCGGCTTCCTCCACGGTACCAAAATTATCTTCCAGGAGAGAGGTATTCGAGGATTTTTTCAAGGGTTTGTACCTACAACAGCGAGACAGGCTGCCAATTCTGCCGTTAGGTTTTCGAGTTATACAACCATAAAGCAGTTCGCCGAGGGCTATGTTGCACCAGGGGAGAAATTGGGTGTCGCAAGTACTTTCGCGATAGGCGGTCTAGCGGGCATCATTACAGTGTGAGTACCATTCCAAGCATTAGAAAGATTGTTGTTCAAGAGACATGCTAACCCATTCAGTTTCGTAACACAACCACTTGACACCGTGAAGACTAGGTATGTTTCGATGTGTTGAAAGGTTACTGGTGCCTTACTAACTGAAAAACAGAATGCAATCACTGGAAGCCAGCAAGAACTACAAAAACAGTTTTGTCTGCGCCGCGAGGATTTTCAAGGACGAGGGGTTATTTACATTCTGGTCTGGCGCTGTCCCACGTCTAGCACGACTAATCTTGAGTGGAGGAATCGTATTTACCATGTTTGTTTACCCTACTGTCTCAACACAATGAATGAAACTGACTGCCGTGCACAGGTATGAGAAGACAATGGATGCACTGGATACGATCGACCCACAGAGAGTATACATATGATGCTGTGATATGGCAAGATGATACGCAAATAGGTCTCAATCCTTTGACTGCCATCTTTGCGGTAACCATAGACATGGTTTTTGTCCTTAAAGCAGTCCATGTAGAGAAATAGATGAAAGGTATCCAACTGTTGGTTGATAGAAAAAAAGTATAATGGCTGTCAGATATGTTGAAGCCTTTCGATGCTAGCGAGAAACAGCATGTATGTCTCAAGTTTTCTTTCTGCCGTTTGTCGACCCATTATTCGATGCTTCTTTTGCCGACTCTTCAGCGACCATGGCCTCTACATCTCGGTCAACGAGCCAACCCTTCACGCTTTTTATGACGGCATCAAGACTCTCGCCACCATCCAGGACATCCCCCAAATTATGTATCGTGATACCACTGCGATGATCCGTACAACGACTTTGACCAAAATTATAAGTGCGAACCTTATCGCCACGACCCATTCTGGCAACACCTCCCATGGCTCCCCTCCGAAGATTCACCAGCTCCTGCTCTCGGGCTTCTCGCCTCGCATCAGCCAATTTGGCCCGCAGAATCTGCCATGCTTTCTTGCGATTCGAATGCTGGGATCTCGAATCCTGCATAGACACGACAATGCCGGTAGGTATATGGGTAAGCCTGATAGCCGACTCTGTTTTGTTCACATGCTGCCCGCCCGCACCACTCGCCCGCATTTTTTCGGTGCGAACTTCCTGGGGGTCCACATAGTAGTCGCTATTTGGGTCATCAAAATTCAGGGCGCTGTCCATGCTGCTTCCTGCTTCCGGGAAGCTGGGTAGAACCATCACGCTAACAGCACTGGTATGCGTACGGCCCTTTGTTTCCGTAGCCGGTACTCTTTGAACCCTGTGAACACCAGATTCGGTCCTTAGAATGTCGTAAGCCCCATCTGCCTCAACTTCCAAGACTGCTTCAGTCAACCGATCCTCCGAAGGCCCAACCTCGACGTCCTGTTTCAGGATTTTTGTGCGAAGACCCCTTCGGGCGCAGAAGGCAGTGTACATTTTCAAAAGCTCATAAGCAAAGAGGCCCGCTTCGTCACCCCCAGCACCGGGTCGAATTTCGAGCAGACAGGGAAATTCTGCAAACGGGTGTCGCGGAACGAGCGATTGTTTTAATTTATCGGATATCTCTGGTAGAAGGACCTTGCTGCTCTCTAGGTCTTCGATGGCGAGAGATCGCAGCTCAGCGTCGGTTTCAGGATCATCAAGGAGAGTACTAAGTTCGGATATGGACTGAAGTGAGAGACAGATGGTTAAGCTACAAGTAGATCAAAGTGGCCTATGGTGTCCAGGTTGTACTGACCTCAGTAGCTTTATCCCAGTCTTTCAAAGCCTTAGCAATCGGCGCCAATTCGCCAGCTCGCTTTGCGACCTTCGCGTCGAACGAATCTACTAGGCGGCCAGAAAGTGTGGAATGCTCGGTTGCCAGAGCGCGGGCACGATTCAGTAGAGCTGAAGAGAGTCCATTATCTGGCACTTTACCGGCGTCAGTTGCGGTGCCATTGAGGAAGAAGGATTCGACATATCATACGTGTCGTCAGAGTCCGTCGTTGTGAAAGAGATCGCGGTCTGTGGACGAGCCTAGCGGACCTCCAGAGACACCGAGAACATATCCAGGGTGTATTCATAATATTTTTTAAGAGCACAGAGTGTTTTTGAACCTCTCAATCGAGCACGAAGAGAATGCTCTATAAGTGATTATCCAGCCGGCGGAGTATTTGTACGGAGACTTGTAATTACAGTACAGTAGCATTAGCCCAGTCATGTGACGTGAACTAGTGTCGTGATATCGATCCTAAGTATTACAGAATGCGGCAGCCTGCAGGCGACAATCTATGGTAATATACTACTCCACTCAAGTCCAAGCTTCTGTACAGTCTCTTGAGTGCTTGGATGGCGCAGTAGAATCCAAAGATACAGTATTCAATGTGATGGCTAGCTAAAAAATTACACTCTCTCCAGTTTTCTAGAAGTAGCAGCAAATCAAATAGGCACGTGGGTGAATAGATAACTAACGCTCTCCCCATTGTGTGTTCTCCGAATCGCCTCTGCAATAGTAGCACTGACATCAATGACCCGTAACTTAGGACACAGCTCCATCTTATCGCCTAACGGCACCGTGTTTGTAACGACGATCCTCGAAAGACAGCTGTTGTTCAATGTTTCGATAGCGTCGCCTGACAAGATGCCGTGAGTGACAATCGCCAGAATCTCTGTAGCACCGTTGTCCTTGATCGTCTTGGCAGCCTTGGCCAGCGTTCCGCATGTATCGGCCATGTCATCGACGAGGATGGCTATCTTGTCCTCTACATCGCCGACGAGCACCATACGCCCGACCTCGTTGGGCCTGGGTCGCTCTTTGTGAATCAGAGCGAAGCTACAAGCGAGACGATCGGCTATGGAAGTTGCTCTGCGGTCGTGTTAGCTGGTCTCTTTACTGTACTTCACCCAATAATCCTCCCGTCTAATAATAAAGACCTAGCAGAAGGCCTACCTCTTCGCACCGCCCGCATCTGGACTAACGATCACACACTTCTCCACCGGCAGATTCTCCCGTATCCATCTCAGCACATTCGGTTCCGCATACAGGTTGTCAACCGGTATATTGAAGAATCCTTGAATCTGTGACGCGTGGAGGTCCATCGTGATGACGTGATTTGAACCCGCCGACTGGATCATGTTGGCTATCAACCTAGCACTGATTGGAGCCCGCGAGCGATCCTTTTTATCCTGGCGAGCTTTTGATTTCAGCATGATTCGTCTTAAAGGGAGAAAAAGTAGAACGGTGATTGGAGGCTAATTGCAGAATATGAACTTGTCGCAACTCCCCCATCTTGGTGGATCGTTGCCTTGGAGTACTAACCATATGCTACTCAGGAGTCAGTATCAGCTTTGTGGAGAGTAGGCTGATCTTGAGTGAACTGGGAGTTGCAAGTCGTCTATAAAGTAGACGCTTGTCTCAGCTCCCGATACCCTTGGACTGGAACGTTTGCACGTACGAAAATTAGGAATAACGGCGGTAATGCGGCGCGCCGAAGCTGACCGGCACGCATGGGTCATTATTAGCAACTCCATAAGGCCGTCATTGATGTCACCTGGAGCGGTGGATTGGAGAATGAAGACTTATAGGAGAAAACGATTAGCTAGGTATTTAAGAACTTTGAGATTTGTATAAAGGTTTGGAAATGGACTTGCCATCTTCATCTCTGACCGACTCGCCCATGGTGACGCTTGTCTCCTGATTCGAGTAGTTCAGACTCATAGTCTTTGTGATCTCGATTCCAAGGCTGGTAGCTTCGCGTCAGCTCCAGTCCAGTATTATTCTTCGTTCTAGCTTCACACGCACTGATCCGCCACGAGGCGGGCCAGCATTGGATGGCTGTTGCCCGTGAGTAATTTTATCTCGTTCGCCATGTCCAGCTGCTGGGGAGTGGTGACAAGAGCAGGTTCTCCAAGTGACGGTATCTCGATAAGAATTGATTAGGGCGGGGTACTTGACTATCCGTCGATTGAGGGGCCCACACAGATAGCCCTGGAGGGCAAAGAGAGCTGCAAGTTGTGGTTTCAGTCAAGAGTATACAGAAGATGCAGGCTTCGGCTCGGCAAACTCGCAGTTCCCTATAGATATAACGTAGGAAGAGCTTCAGTTGACTCACTCTTTTTGCAAAGAAGAAAAAATTGTGTTGGCCCGGGTCCCAGATTCAGTAAATCTCAGCTAGGAATGTTCAGGGAGCAAAGTACAGTGACAGAGCAGTACGTATTATTAGACTTTTGGTTCGATAACGACATCTTTATAATTGAGCGTTGTATTACCAGTCACACCTATTATCTATACAGTACAGTGCTGGAATATTTTAAATTAGGCCCTTGTAAAGTATCAAGGCACTGTTGAGATAGAAAGGGACTTAAAATAATCTAGATCTTTTCTATTTCTTGCGAAACTGTACCCGCCTACCATGCTACTAAGGTGAAATAATACAGCTGGGTAACTACCTAGTTAGTTATAGAATCAATTAAACTCACCTTTGTAGTACTCTATAGGTGTAATACAGTATTCAATATTTATAGATGGTATTAATGGAGAAGGGCTCTACACTATCATATCAATCACGTTGTGATTTATATCGAATGCTGGTTATCTTATCAATCGTGTGGCTGTAATTTTCATACCGTATGACTAATGACAGTACTAGTCTCACGTCCGTAAAGGCCAGGCTGGTAATTACATAGAGCGGAATCGAGCATTCCTCCTTGTTCATCATACGAATATGATAGTAAGCATGTAACATCTTCTTGAGCCTTTTCAGAAAATTTTGTTCACCTACTTCAAATTCAAAGCCTCGCTTTCAATCTCACAACGAGTTTCCTTCGACAGATTCAGTATCGGCCAACGAACATCAGGTACCGCGTCCTATACACAAATACCCATCGCAGATCTCGGAATCACTTGTCTTTGTACCATGATCATCTCCTTGGAATCAGTTACAGTTTTCCTGGCCTGCCTCACAACTGGATATGGATTACAAGCGTCCCAAATCCCTTCGGACACCCCACTTTCGTCCTTGATTGCGTCTGCAAAGAGTTACCTTGCTAATGGCTCCCCCCGTGACGCTCTCCTATACTTCGACGCAGCTGTTGCACGGGACCCCTCAAATTATCTCACAATTTTCCAGCGGGGAGCAGCCTACTTATCTCTGGGTAAAAGCTCTCAAGCGTCTGAAGACTTTGACCGTGTCCTGAAGCTCAAACCGGACTTCGAGAGTGCGCTGTTGCAGCGATCTCGCCTAAAGGCCAGATTCGCAGATTGGACTAGTGCAATGAGTGACTTGGAGAAGATGGGTAGGGGCGCGTCACCCGAATATCACGAACTACAAGAAGCACAGGGTGCTGCTCTTCTGGCGCAAGATGCAGAGAAACGCGGTGAATGGGAGACTTGCGTGAACCAAGCAAGCGTGGCGATCATGAAGGCAAGCTCCTCCCTGAGTCTGCGGCAAACTCGCGCGCATTGCCGCTTTGAGAGAGGAGAGGTTGAAGAGGGTATAAGTGATTTATCCCATATCCTACAGCTCTCTCCTGGGTCGGTAGAGCCACATCTGCATATGTCATCGATGCTGTTCTATGCATTGGGTGATAGCGATCGTGGCATCGCTCAGATCCGGAAGTGTTTGCACTCAGATCCTGATTCGAAGCCATGCAATCGACTTTATCGAAGAGAGAAACACCTTATCAAGCGGCTAGATAAGTTATTCAATTACGTGAGCGCACGAAAGTTCACAAATGCCGTGAACATGCTAGTTGGGGTTGGGGAGGAACCTGGACTAATAGAGGAGGTGAAAGGAGATGTCGAGGAGGCCAGGAATGCAGGTCATATCCATCCTTCGGCGCCCAACAATCTCTACGTATCTCTGGTTGAAAGTGCATGTGAAGCCAACCGTGAGGTCTGTATAACAAGATTTGGCTTTGGCACACCTTGCCTTTGAATGGCTGACTGATATATAACTGCAGGCTCATATGAATAAGAAAGCACGACCATACTGCTTGGAATCACTCGAACTCAATCCGCGCTCTCTCCACGGCCTCTTGTTCAAAGCTCAAGTTGCTATTGACGAAGATAGGTTCGAGGACGCTATTAATCTACTGAATCATGCCAGGGAGTATCATTCTGGCTCTAAGGAAGTGCAGGCGCTTCTGCAGCGAGTCCAAGTCTTACTTAAACGTTCTCAGCAAAAAGACTACTACAAGGTTTTAGGTGTCAGCCGTGATGCTGATGAGCGGACAATCAAGCGCGCCTATCGCCAGCTGACAAAACAACACCACCCAGATAAAGCCATCTCACAGGGGGTCACTAAGGAAGAGGCTGAGAAGAAAATGGCTGGGATAAACGAAGCTTATGAAGTGTTATCTGACCCTGAGTTGAAGCAACGCTATGATAATGGCGATGATCCGAATGATCCACACTCTCAGAGAGGTAGCCCTTTCCAGGGCAATCCATTCGGCCATGGGGGTGGTCAGCAATTTTTCTTCCAGCAAGGTGGCCCTCAATTTAAATTCTCGGGTCAAGGGTTCAATTTCCCGGGCGGGTTTCCGTTCCGTTGATCTTGTACAGTACAATTTTTGTTCTCAATTTGAGTTCCCCCCTCCCTCTTTCTAATCTTTTATGCCGGACAGGGAAGGCTTTTGAAGTGGGTCTCGACTTTTTTTAACCCTTTTGTATTTTCTCCATTCGGTGTCTCGAGGTGTACCTTCAGGTGTTCATTTATACTATGATTGCGGTGGGCGTTTTAGCGAACTTACAAAACCGGAGTTTCCTACTCTTGCGGTTCGAGCGCATATGAATTCTGTGGCTCAATATACTGGCGCGCCAGTGTACATGAATACTTTCTAGATCCTGCTTTTCTGGTGTTCCACTGGGAGTTTCTTAATGCGCAGATGGCTTTGCTTCATTTCAGGTGCTTGTTTGTGCCGGCTGCTGAAGTAATCCGTAGGAAACAATACGAGACAGCCAGTATGTCATCTACATAATGTCTAAATCGATGGATCAAGCGCAACCCCTTCCCCGGGTTTTCTAGCAGTACGATTCGTCGGGACGTTTTATTTGTGAGAACGGGATGACTTAGGGACTTCAGTACACTGATATTCCTTCGTCGATAGCACCCAAATTCGCTCACAGCAACATCTCAACTATTTTCTTGGCGCGTCAGTCAAAGGTACATAGCTGACCTGGAAGACCTTGTCTTTATGAATTGATCCGTCCTCTTTCTTGTCAACAACCCAAATATATTGCCCTTCATTAAATCCGAGGCTCCCAAGCACACCTCCATTCTCAGATTCAACGGGGATGAACATCCGTCCCGGAGCACGAAGCTGCTCCACTAAAACGGGGTGGAGCTCCTCGGCTGCAGCACCAACATGAATTGCATCGTAGGGCGCTCCATCTTTCCAACCCAAACGGCCGTCGGCGGTGATGAACTTGACCTTCCCGGATTCTAGGAACTTCCGTCCGTCTTCAGACTTGCTCATGTTGTTGCGAGCCAGATCGACCAGTTCTTGGATATGGTCAATTCCAATGACTTGGCCACCACTGCCGTCGTCAGAGGATTCTGTAACGAGGTTGGCGAGGACATGGGTGAGATATCCGGAGCCAGACCCAATATCAAGGACCCGTGAGCCTGGCTTGAGGTGATCGATGAGATACTCGCAGGCATGGCCATGCATGTGCGGCGCGGAAATTGTCGCTCCGTACCCGATGGGCTGAGGGGAATCGGAATAGGGCCGTGAAGGAGCATAATGCGCCCGATCAACCTTGAGGTCAGTTGTCAGAGTTACTTGCGATGTAAAAGATAATACACTGGTCATGCAGGGAATTCGGTCGATAGAGAAAGACGAGTAGTGCGGACGGAAAGGGAAGTGAGGGGAATCTCACGCCTATCATGGCTTTCTTGACTCGTTCATTCTTTATAAGGCCTGCCTTGAATAAGTTCTCGATCAGCTCGGTATTTGTCGAGCCTGAGCAGTACCAGGCCATTGAAATGGCTCTTTTGGCGATTCGATTCAGGATTGCTGATGTAGGTGCCAGGGCTCCGGTATACAATGATTCTTGTTGGCCTAACTTGAGTAATGATCGAGCTGGTAACACACTGGGGCACGTTTGGAGCTTTTATTCCATTATATGTCTATATATTTTCTCTGCCGTGGTTGTCTGTTGGGCAAAGGAGAGTCGGATAACGATACCATGACGGCATTCTCACATAAGGTCATGTGCCACGTGACTGTCGTCGAGACTATTTTAGCTCCCACCTTTTACAGTGGTGTTTCAAAAGTCTCCGCCCACCCCTTTCACCGCTTTGCCTCACCGCTTCGTCTCACCGCCTACGCCGCCTACCTCCACCTACTGCGTGTACGCTGAGTATATTCTACCAATACCTTATAGAGTGCAGGCTATTATTGAGGCAGAAGGGTGGTATACTAAGTATTAGGCGTTTTTATATATAATTGAGTGTGTTTATATTACTGGCAGAAAAGTATTGGTGCGGCAGAAAAATAGGGGTGGACGGAAACTTTACACCAACATTGCGAAAGCATATACACAGAACCCCAAGATCTCTCCACTGCCAGTGCCACAGGCAAGGTGCACCAATTGAAAATACTAATTACTCATGCAACAGACAGCCCTTCTCATAACCAGCGAATGTAGAGCCCAAGGTGGATAGGCACGAGGGTAAATGCAAAAAAGGGTCATGATGAAAACACCAAAACCCCCAACATCCCAAGCAGACAAAGCAGACCCCGAGACACATATTGAGGTTGACCTCATGATACTGGACTACTTACTGTGCACCGCTATCAATGCACTTCTGAAAGCCCGGATAGCGGAGCGAAACGATCAATCGCATGACTGCAATGCCGATAGGCTACTAAGCCTAGTGACATGTGAGCCTCTGGTATCGACTCAAACAAAACATATCATCAGCGCTAATAGACCCCTTGATACAGCGTTCACTTCAACATTACCTACGCACGTCGTCGAATGTCCTCTTCCCTGGGATCTAGAACTCAAACGTCGCCTCTTTACTTTCACAAAGACCTTCCTTGGTCGCTACACACACTCGGCACGATATGACAAGAAGGACAACCCGTTTCCCGGACTCGAGAATAATAATGATGCAACTGCCACCCCTCAACTGCCAGCAGTTCGCGACAAAGAGTCGCCTTCGAAGGCTTCCGGGAATTCCAGACTTGAGCCAGCAGTGCTAGATAAAAACTATCGGACCATGGTTCTCCAGCTAAAGATTTCAACAACAGCACGCAATGTTCACTGTCGGGCCACCCTCATTCCGCTCTCCGAGATGACCTCTGAATTTGTGACCATCTGCAGCCTTGCAACCGCTATGATATCCGAGACACGCCGGCTTGACCTCTTAGCCCGATTTATGATGCAAGCCTCGATGGAGAGATATCTAGTCTTTGGGGATACGTCGACAGAAATGGTATCGAAAGGCTTTGCCTGGACACCCGAAGGACTTGAACACGATTTGAAGTGGACGCAAAAGCGTAGGAGGTATATGAAGTACCTACAGCCACAGCTTGGGTGTGCCCTTTCTGTCCACCTAGAAAATGTCCTGGAAAAGTTCCCACTATATCAATTCGAGGGTTTGGTGATAGAACTCATCAACGACATCCTAGCGATGCTAGAGCCTCCTATACTCCTGCAGCTCGAAAGAGGCCAATTGTCGGGACTAACTCGTTCGGAAACGCAAGAATTAAAGAGTCGGATCGGCTTTTGATATTGACTAGCTGTTGTCTATAGTAGGGAAACCACAGCTTTCTATGACCTAGGCGTGCACTGAACCGCAAACCTGTAGCAGAGGCTGCATTCTAAAGACCTACGAGTAATGCCTCATACTCCAACCACTATTGATATAACATGGATGAAAGAACTCACTTCTATGAATGTAATTGCTCGTCAAATCAGGAGTAGAGGGTTGCCTTTTTTCCAATTTCTGATATAGTATCAGAGGAAGGACACACCAGGCCCTGCCATACCAGAATACAGTTTGCATACCTATGTAGTGATGGCGGTTGTCACTTTTGACACTCACCACTATGTTTACTCCAATACGTATCAACGGAAGGGTCAGCCCTGCTATGCATATTTCTTTTCATCGATAGGGCCTCAACACCCCATGTTATCATCTCTTGACAGCTAAGACAAATACATCGAGAAGTCGAAGACAAATCGAGCGAAGTAGAACCAAAGGAATGACGGGATCAAGAAGAGACCCAAAGAATCTTGATCGAAAGAAAAATAACGGCTAAGAATATGGAATCATCCGCGAAGACACCAAGCGCGACCCAAAGGGCGCAAGGATTTGAATGGTAGATACAGTGATCTGGAGATAAATCGAAGCATTAAAACATAAATGAAACATCTATCTGCTCCACGAGTAATAATCAAGACCAGATACGGACCGTTTACTATAATACTGGAATGCTTATGAAATTGGCAATAATCTACAGAAGACAGTGGCAGAAAGTAGGGAAGCCCCACAAATGCACCCGTGAAGCAGAGCAGCAAGACACTGGGCTATTCAACTCACCTAGCCCAGCAGCATCCGCCGAGGGTCTTCAATGTACTCCTTGACCTGCACAAAGTAAGTCAGCAACCGACCAAAATCCCGCAATCGAGACGTGCAACGAACCTTAACCAAGAAAGTGACTGCTTCCCGTCCATCGAGAAGTCGATGATCGTAGGTCAAAGCAAGGTACATCATCTATCCAAGTTAATAATAATAGCCTTCCGAGCATATAAAGTAGGTGAACATACGGGTCTGATTTCAACTTTCCCATTGACGGCCACGGGCTTATCTTTGATAGCATGGAGCCCAAGAACAGCTGCAAGAGTTTAGCTATTGAGCAAGGACTGAGAGGAAAAGAGCGCTCACCTGTCTGTGGTAGGTTGATGATTGGTGTGCCCATGAGGGAACCGAAAACGCCGCCCTGGGTTAGAAGTCAGGTATTTACTCCAGAACAATTCGGGAAAAAGTACTCACATTACTGATTGTGAAAGTGCCACCAGCCATGTCCTCAATAGTCAATTTGTTATCCCGGGCCTGCTCAAAGTGTTAGTGTTTCATCGGAGACAGACGACGAGTTAAATTACCTTCTTTCCTAGGTCTGCAATCGCCTTCTCGATTCCGACCATATCCATAGCCTCGGCGTTGCGCACAACAGGTGTGACGAGTCCCTTCTCAGTTGCAACAGCCACGCTGATGTCCACGTAATCTCTGTAAACGATGGTGTCACCGCCGTTGGGGCCCTCGATCGATGCATTGACTGCAGGAACATCCTTCATAGCAAGGACACAAGCACGAGAGAAGGCGCTCATGAAGCCAAGCTTAACACCAGTTTTCTTCAGTACATCGTCCTTGTATAGCTTCCGCAATTCCATAAGAGACGACATATCAACTTCATTGAAAGTAGTGAGAGAAGCAGCTGTGTTCTGAGATTGCTTCAAACGCTCCGCAATGCGCAGGCGCATCCGGTTCATTTTTACCTTGAGAGATCAAATTAGCAAATGGAGAAACGGAGGTAGACAGGGAATGCTGGAAGGCGATAGACGCACTCTCCTTTCCTCGCGGCTACCAAGCACAGACTGTGAGCTGGAAGCAGGTTGCGTCTTTGGCGTTTCAGCCTGTGGCTTTGTAGCGGACTCGGACTTGGGTGGTGATGGAGCCTTGGGCTGCTCAGGCTGAGGAGTAGGGGCCTTGGGTGTCTCTGGTGCCTTTGATTGCTCGGAGGGCTTCGGCTCTTCGACATGTGCAGGTTCCTTAGGCTTCTCAGTAGCTTCTTCTGTCTTCGACTCAGCAGGGGCGCCTCCCAGCTCCAGCTTGACCAAGTCCTGTCCAACGGTAACAGTATCTTCCTCGTTCACAAGGATTTCCTTGATCGTGCCAGATTCGGGAGCATTGACGGAGACATCAATCTTGAGACTGTATGTCAGTGGACTGCCAGCTGCAATAACCATGAGGCACTTGAGGTACACAGTGAATAATCCGATGCTCACCTTGTCAGTCTCAATTGTTGCTATCTCTTCGTCACGCTCGACAAAATCTCCAACCTCTGCAGTCGAGTTAATACAGATGTATAAACGGAGTGGGCAATCAAATGAGTGACGTACGTTTCGAGAACTGTTTCAAAGTACCCTCCGTGATTGACTCCGCCATCTGGGGAACCTTGACAATGGTATCCGCTAATTTCAATCAGTGCTAGCTTCGACGATAGGAACGGGATTCAAAGAACCATAGCTTCGGATTTGGTAGCCTCCAAGCAGAGGCGACTTGAAATGCAAATTAAAGGTGTTGCTGTGGCATGAATAGTAAGTCATTCTGCACAATGACAAATGAGCAATCTTCAGAGAAGCGTACTTACCCGGATGCCGAGGAGATTGGTGAAAGGCGAGAAACGGGTGTATTTGAGGCATTGCCACGACTTCGCATAGCAACTGAAGAGACAGTTCTATAGCGAGGGGCATTCAGGCTACGCGAGCCGCGAACAATCCGAGCAATTGGTTGCTGCTCTGACAAGCGGTAAAAGGGTAATCGAGAAGCCATGATGTATCAGCTTCAGTAGTAAGATTTGGATCTGTACCGGGCGTACGAGAACGAGTTAGTAGTTGAGACAGAAAGGGGAAGGTAATAGAATAGCAAATTCGTTGGCAATTCACTTGGGTACCTTTATTTGAGATTTCAATGGTAGAAAAACTCTCCCTTTGTGCTAGTGTTGCAGAGTGACGAAAGTGAAGACGAGACGTAGGATCGGAAGAAGCTCAGATGCGGGCCGAAACAACCGGAATTTCCCTCAGCGACGAACTCCTGGATTCCTTGCGCCCGGCAAATAATACGAATCCACGGAGTATTATTATTACGCCGCTTCGGCGACCCGGCAGGACCAAGATGGCAGTTCCTTACCTATCGAATCCGCTCATTAGCAATACGCAGCAGCATCGTTTAAGACACCAACGAAGGTGTGAAGGCAAGGTGCGTTCGAACAGTATTACAAACCGTGTATCGGGATCACTTTGGAAATTGGGATCAGTGGTCTTCCATACTCTGCCAAAAAACACAGCCATCTTCTTGGTTCTTCATATTTCCAACCACTCACCATGTCCGTGAACGCGGTCGCGTACGTTGTTTTTTCTGACCTCGGATAAGCTGGTATATAACGATTAACCCGTTAATTAGGTCCCTGTATCGACGGTCTCTCAAACTTGCTCTTGACTGGGCAGTACACAGGCATACTTGGCGCGGACAGGCAGTTTACATCAGGTCCCTATTTGAAGCCAACAAGGACGTCCGTGATCCTCGTCAACAGAAGGTAATCAACAGTTCCAATGATAAACAGCGTGCTCTGCGCTAATACATGCTCCGTAGGTCCTATTTCGCGAGACAGAGAAATTATTGGAAACATGGAAGCATCCCGATCCATACCGTGCGCCTACTGCTCCAGGTGGTAAGTATCCAGAAGTCAACCATTCCTCTAGCCTATCTTCGGCTAACGTTTACCAGGTTCGAAATATGAAAGAAACCTTCCTGCAAGGAAACTGCCACGTAAGTTACAATCTTAGGGCACACGTTACATTTTGATCGACCTAACTCCCTGGCAACAGATGCGTCTGAGGGTCATGCAGAAAGCCATTAAGCATCGAACCGGTGGATTTAAGGTGGTTGGAAGGAATACAGTGTTGAAAACGGCTAATTGTATGATATCAACCCGATTGAATATCACATGGCAAAAGTAGAAAACAATGGATAAGTTCATCGGATAAAATCTACACCAAAGGGGATAAAGGATAAAGGAAGAGATTAACCGATGGACGTGAAATCTGTCATTGCTTGAGATGGCTAATTACCACCAGTAGTTTAATACCCGAAAGCTCAAGTCCCTTCAACTTGCTGCCGGTATCATTCCATGTCCGTGGACATAATGTACAACCATAAAAAAGAAACAAAAATCAAGAGCCATAAACGTGCCCAGTCCAGAACCCCATTATCGCATCAATAAGTGAACCAAACCACGCCGAATGAGAAAACCCACGAAAAACAAAAGCCTACAGCTCCTGGCTAGGATTCTTTCCGCTCTTGGGAGTCTTCTTGGGAAGAAGGTCTAGCGACCGTTGTTAGCTCGCGGGCTATATCTATGTATAGATAACGGGGACTTACTCTGGTGGATGTTAGGCAAGACACCACCCTGAGCAATAGTGACGTGACCCAAGAGCTTGTTCAATTCCTCGTCATTGCGGATGGCGAGCTGAAGGTGGCGAGGGATGATACGGGTCTTCTTGTTGTCGCGAGCAGCGTTGCCAGCCAATTCGAGGATTTCGGCAGCGAGGTATTCAAGCACGGCAGCGAGGTAAACAGGGGCGCCTGTATGAGCGTTAGTATTCAATTGCACTGTGCACGAGCACAAGGAAACATACCGGCACCAACACGCTGGGCGTAGTTGCCCTTGCGGAGAAGACGGTGGACACGACCAACAGGGAACGCGAGACCGGCCTTAGAAGAACGACTAATGTTGAGGTCAGAAAAAACCGGGAGAAATGACTCGGTATCAGGTATACATACGACTGAGAGTTCTTGCTGCCGCTGGCCTTGCCTCCAGATTTGCCTCCAGTCATTTTGATGGTGGGGTATTACTTCGAAAAAGCGTTGAATAAAATTGTAAATGTTGAGGGACACGAGTGGCGCAATAAGTAAATGCGATGAGTACAATGGACAAGGTAAAATGCGAAATGTTGGTTGACCGGCGTGAGGGAACAGATGGCATTTATAAGGACGCGGTGAGGGTGACGTTGGCTTGCCCAGATGTCCTTCAGATCACCCTCTCGCTTAGCGGGGTGGGCCAATCAGAAAGAAGATCATGTGCGGGTGGATGCCCTGCTTAGCTAGATATGCTACAATGTATTTGTGTGGGTCAGTCGCGTTGATGTTCCAGATCAGGTCAAGTGCGGTAATGAATGAACGTACCACTTGATACACATATCTTGACGTAAGCCGCTAACAGTGACCGCGCAAAATAACGCGTTTGCCCCTCGCTAATCATACGGATCATACACATCTGTTACGGTATTGAAATTCTGCCTCTGTCGCACACCTCAGGATCAACAGTGGTTTCGCGGGCTGGTATAAGTACGGCGCCCTCCCTCGTCATCGCGTCTCTCTCATTTTCTTCCACATCTCCATTCCATCCCAGTCAACGTTCACGCCTCCATCTAGGAAGACTCATCTCCAAGTCTTAAGTCTTAACTCCAGCAACTCACTTAATCCAACTTTGCTTTCAAAATGCCTCCCAAAGCCGCTGAGAAGAAGCCTAGCACTGGTGGCAAGGCCCCTGCTGGCAAGGCCCCCGCTGAGAAGAAGGAAGCCGGCAAGAAGACGGCGACCGCAGCTCCTGGTGACAAGAAGAAGCGTGGCAAGACCAGGAAGGAGACCTACTCCTCGTACATCTACAAGGGTGAGTGATGCGTGGCGCGATTTTTCTGAGGCGTATCTCGATATGCAAAACCCGTGTGCTGATGCAATTATAGTCCTGAAGCAAGTCCACCCTGACACCGGTATCTCTACTCGTGCCATGTCCATCCTGAACTCCTTCGTCAACGGTATGTGGATCCTTTCTCTGAGTCAATAGCATGTCTAATGATTATCTAGATATCTTCGAGCGCGTCGCGACCGAAGCTTCCAAGCTTGCTGCTTACAATAAGAAATCAACCATTTCATCGCGAGAGATTCAGACCTCGTACGTCTTCCTTCAGCTTTACGCATTCATTGCTAACATAGGAACAGTGTGAGGCTCATCCTGCCCGGTGAACTGGCCAAGCACGCCGTGTCGGAAGGCACCAAGGCCGTTACAAAGTACTCTTCTTCTGCCAAATAGGCTGTTTCGTGTTCATTTTCTCTTGTTTGCAGGATTCTTTTTTTACTGCCTCGTGATCTTTCATGGGTATGAGGCGGTTGGTTACTGGGTGTTTGCGGGATTTCTAATGTGTCATGGGATGGCTTTATTTTTTCCCCTTGGGCCGAATGTTTTTTATGGTTGCAATTCGAGACGTGAATGCGGTGTAACATAACTCGGATCTGGGGTTGGTTGCGCGGTTCCACCTTCCCTGCTAGAGCTCGAAATTTACGAAGCTTTAGCTCATACTACTGTTTGTCGGTCTCTACGATTCATCTTCTGCCAATGACTTGTGAGATTTCTGGTGAGAACATTGCATGATTATTACCAGGATGGCGGCTGGTCGTGTTCTAAATATGGCATGTTGCTAGCGACGCGGTGAATTTGTAAAACTCCCGTTAGGCAAAGTCGTCATCCAATGCCTCAACTTCATCCAGTGCTTCTTTGCGGCCAGGTATATTCATCGGCTGAAGTTCCCCGGTCAAAATGTGAACGATTGGTTTTCCTTCGGTTGATGCGACACGATTCTTCCAGTCAGCCCAGTCACTCTCGTCTTTGATGAGAAACCCAATCAACATGCTTGGATCCATGTCCTTGATATGTAATCTTCTTAGTCGACGGGTATGATACGATTCCAACTCTTCTTCGGAGTAGGGTTCCCCATCCGAATGCTTCAGCACTGCGGGTCGAGTGTGATGGGGGTCGAGGTAGAAAAAGTAGGAGCCTTGAACTCCCACGAAGTAGTGAGAGGCTGATGGGCGCCCCCTGTCGCGCAATCGCAGCGTTAGCCAGCTAAGTAGATTAATATACACTATATCCATGAAAACATACCCTGCTATGCCTACAGACTGGGGGTATTGTAAAGCAGCTTTCAATGCATCCCAGTATACAGGGGTGACATTTTCTATTCCCAGCCTCGTTCCCAGGAGAATAAGCGTTGGTTGGATGCATCCTGAATCGTCTCGGGCGATTGTATTGAATCTATCTTCAAAGACATCTGATGTGTCATTGGTGAAATATACCCTCAGCGCCGGGCTTTCATGCCTGGCTGTCAACACCCTATGCTGCCAGTGAGCTAGATCCCATGCAGTTTTAGTGTTCTGGGACATACTCTATGCATCTGGCTGTTGCGGACGGTCCAAACCACTCACCGGGGTATTTGTTGCAGGATTCCGCGCCGTGTCTCACGAATCGATGTATTGAGAAAGGGGCATCTGGGCAGTCTGCGAATAGCGATAGCAGTTTCGTTTCTTCCCTGACCTTACTTCCTTTTCGCCAGTCTGTATGTAATTTAGCAAAACTCCTTCTGCCGTATCGGTATCGTCCTGCGCGTGAAAGACATACCACGACCCAACATCAACATCGATAGGGTATTGGCTAGTAGGCTTTGGCCTGACCTTATCATACATCCCCATCCTGTGTCGGAGGTGAATCCTTGGGAATCGAGAAGCTGGCTTCTCAGACGGACGCTGAGTGTCATTGAGGACGCCGCATCACAGTCATCAGATCTCGGTATTGTGGGGAAATTAGATCGGTATGTGATCCAGAATTTGGATTCGAAGTCTTCGAGAAATGCCTCTGGCCAGCCATGGGTGCTTGTGTCCTTAGCTCTAACTGGCTCGCCTGTTCCTATATGGGCCTCTGGGCTGCTGAACGCAGTGGCATTGTCACTGGGCTCATTTGGACCTTCGTGGCGAGGGATAGTTGCGGGATGGGGGACGTATTCCTTGCCCATGCACCATATGGATGCATGTGGATCCTCATCATTTCTGGGCTCTGGGTCCCAGAAATATTGTACGATGCGTCTGTACTTCCCTAGGTCAACGTTGTTCATGTCTGAACAGGTGTCTGGTGTGAACGACGCTGGTTTGGGTTGACTGGATGGAATCAGCAGTGGTGCCTGCATGTAGTTGCGGGTATGCTGTACACACATATATATATATAGACATATATGTGCGCAATGTGCCTTCCCGCAGAGAGAGCATCAAGGGTTTGGCCTTAAGTCAGCACATCAGGCACACATCAAAGCTAGCACACCTAGAATGTCAACTGAAGATGCCGATAAACAGCAAGAACTAACGGATACGCCCCCACACCTATGATCCATGGAGGAAGGCTGTTACATGCATGATCACGAGGTGGACTGAACAATGAGGTCATCACCCAGTGACACAACACTACTACTCATCAGACTGAATTACTACGGATATACCAGTGTATATCAGTCAAATAGATCTATAACCGACAGATCAAATATCTACGCTTTATAGGTAGAACACAGAAGAGTGTCCTGGTATTCCAAAGGGAAATAGAGACAGACCTCTACTCGTCATTCATGGCGGGGCCCGCCTGAACTGCTGCGGTTGTGCCGACATGACAAAGCGGCACAGTCAGCTTTTCACAGGCTTTTCTCACCGCCCAAGGCCCTTATATCGCCTCCAGGTTCTCGCTAGATTCCACGGAGTACTTGATACTGCAGTGTGCATATACGAGGTAGGGCCGAATACGGACCATTGCCAAACAGATCAACTCAAAACCCCCCAAAAAGGGAATTCATCGGGCTACAGGCACTTCTTACTCCCAACCCAGCTATCCCACTCGACTACACTATCGCCGAAAGAATCGAAACGCCACTTCTCCTGGAAGAGGCAATAGTAGACATGGCTCGCTCCAGCAAAACAAAGGCGCGCAAAGCCAGAGCGAAAGTTCGTACAGGTGCTGTGACTACCCAAGGACAATCATTCTAAAGTCGTGTATTCTCGCCAAACTGACTCGCCCAAAGATTCATCACCACATATTTTCACCATGCAACAGGAAGCGCGGAATACAGAAGGAGGAAACCTCTGGCGAACAAGCTCCCAACTTCGGCACAAAGCGGTTTTGTTCGTGAGCGCGGGTGGCCTGGAGGTCGACGAGACAGCTGACCGAGAGCTTGAAGAGACGGCGACTCCTAAATCCGACACTGATCGACCTGACCAGACCCCAGACTGGCAGCCAACCACCGATGACTCCCTCTTCCTCATAGATACAAAAGATGAGAATGTCACGCATACTGGACAGCAAATCCTAACTGCTCGAGTGTCTTCACCAAGCTCGGAGGATTCTACCGAGGACGAAGTAATTTTCCTTGGCAGAAACAGTTCGAGAGCCCGCCCATATAACGCGTTCAACGAGGGCCAAGAGGTCCAAGACAGACATACGCCCAGTGCAGTGACTAAAGATGCCCCGAGCCAGAGCAAACAAGTCGACACTCAAGACCCCCATGTAAATATTCATGGCGCCGCCCAGATCGATATATCGCCACCTCAAACCAGGTCCTCGAGAACGCACTCCTCCAAATTGCCTCGCCACGAGGTCAAAGAACCCAATGATGATATAATCCTCCTAGATGTCAGAAATCCGATCGGTGGGCGAAGACGACGCAGAGTCTCTTCAGAGGATAGAAATGAAATAATGGACGACTACATAGCCAACACCGACAAGGAGTACGAAGGCCTACTCATATCGTCGGAAGATGCAGACAATATCGAAAACCGAACCGATGGCAACGACCAGAGCCAAATTACACCTATGCTTGCCTCTGACCCGGACGAAAGTGCGGGAAGTGAGTCGAGCGGCCCCGAGTCGAATGACGTCCTTCATGAATTGAAATCCGACATGGAATTCGATGATGACCTCCTCCTTGACAGCGACATTGACATGGAACAGTTAATGGCCCTAGAGAGAGAAGCCAAGCAATACTCTACCATTCGGTCTTTACGCAAGCGCAGCACTTTTGGGAGACCGTCCGCGTCCGCCTTGGCCGACGCTCTGGAGTTAGATCCTTACCTTGGCTTTGATATAATGGATTTCAATAGACCCAGCCTCAAGAAGAAGACCAAGGGAAAACAGCGTGCCCTTGATCTGGTGCTCTCGGACAGCGAGCTCGAACTTGAACTGGACCAGGCATGGCAGAACGACCGAGAGCGGAAGAAAATGAGAAAGCAGCATAGGGAAGAACTCCGCTCTCAAGGGTTGCTTGGCCGAAATGCAGGCAAGCCGGACCTGAAAGCCAAATACGCCAACGGCATGACTTTTGACGACGTCAAATCGGAAATACGCACGTTCTTATTGTCTTCAATGGACAGGTAGGTGTATATTTCTTTCAAACCGCACATACTTTCAACTGACTCGTAGCAGCTTGTCATTTCCTCCTATGAACAAGCAGCACAGGAAACTGGTCCATGACATGGCAAATGCAGTTTCTTTAAAATCACAATCACGGGGAAACGGGTCGTCCAGGTTTACTATTCTTTACAAAACTACCCGCACTCCCAGATATACGCACAAGACAATTGCCAAAGCGGAAAAGACAATTTCTGCAGGGAAATTCAGTCGTCGTATGGGCAAGCCAAAGGAGCCAAAGTCATCCAACAAGACAGCCAAAATTGGTCGTGGTCGTCCCGATGCCTCTGTTTCTTACATGGATGGTGACATCGTCGGTGCCTCGGCACCGGAAATCGGAGCAGAGAACAAGGGAAGGGCCATGCTCGAAAAGATGGGCTGGAGTACAGGAACTGCCCTCGGTGCTACAAACAACAAGGGTATTCTACTGCCGGTTGCCCATGTCGTGAAAAACAGCAGGGCTGGTTTGGGTTAAACATCAATTCTTACTCACCATCTACTGTACTCCGTATTTGAAGTAGCATTCACTTGACGGCGATGGATCAATCATACCATGTTAGTGCTTGCATGTTTCGAGCTATACGCCATTTACGATGTACATGGAGAAGCTCGCACCGTCTTAACATAACTGGGCAAGCATGACCCGAATTATCTGGTACAGTCTACTTGCTAGCACCGACCTTCCAGGGTCTAGCAGCTTTGAAGCCAACTGTATTGTATGCAACCTTGGTGTCTACAGACACCCTCCACTGACCAGGTCACAATCAGAATCTGATTGGAAAGAAGAGCAGCACTGTACTGAATAAGCTAACTGTCTTCCGAGGAAGATAATGGCAAATATTCGAGGTACCTAAGGCGTTACAAAGTGCTTTAAGCAAGCCATTTCCTGAAGGAACGACTTGCACCGGTACCCGATTGTGTGATTGCTTCTTAAATCTGCTTCGATCCAGACCCATAATATATCAGAAAGACGAAAATGTACCATCTTGTCAGCCCTGTTTCTTTGGCTTTTTGCCACCGAACCCAGTGGGTGTAGTTGGTGGTCTTGCGTGACCCAGCTCCCTGATATGGCTGAAAAGTTGTGTCCTTGAGGAGAAAGAGGCATTGCAAGTCGCACACGTTAGTCGTGTTGGCTGTTCAGATGCGCCTTTTGCGGCTTTTTTGGCTCGTTTAAGCTTGGCCTTTCCCAGTTTACTGGGTAGGGCTGTGGACTCCATCGGATCAGAGGCTGTAAGTTGCTGAGATAGAGTATCCATTGCATCATCGACAGTTTCCGTTTGATACTCCGCCTGAATTCGACCTTCAACAATTTCTCTCGTCGCATATTCTGCACCTTGATCTTCGAATTCGGTAACCGGAGTTCCTGTCTGATGACTCTGGGATAAAGTATCATGGTCATCGCTATCTAACGCTGCACGAGCATCGTGATTCCTGCACGAAGCGGTCGAATAAGTAGTGTCGCCTCCATGGCTCTCGACGTCCGAAGAAAGGTTGCCAGCCTCACTGCCATGGCGTGAAACGGCAATTGGGCCCTGATCAACTTTTTGCCCAGTACTAGCAGGATCGCTCACTTTATTTGCAGTGTTGATGTCCACACCTGCGTCCAGATTCAATTCCTTGTCTTGTGCTTTCATTTCCCAGCAAAGTTGCTTGACGGCCTTGATATGCTTCTTACTACGTTCGTGGGCCTCGAATTGCTTCTGGCTTTTGAAGCTCTTGTGACACACCACACATTCAAAATGTTCCAATTCGCTTCCTGAACTGTCGGTCACGTCTTCTTCGAGATGGTCCGATTTTGCCCAATCTGGTGTGATATGATCGCGTAGTTTAGCCTTATTGACTGCCCGCGACCTTGCAGCTTGTGCAGCGGCTGATTGGCGAAGGATTTCCTGGCGTTGCGCCTCACTTTGGGTGTTAACTTTGTAGCGTGGATCGCGCCTTTTCACAAAAGCGACCAGGGATCTAACGGCGTCATTGAAATCGCGGATTCCTTCGTCCCTCAAGCGTTTGTTTTCCTTTTCCATGAGCCTACGAACGCGACGATCCGGGGCTTCCGAATATCGATAGGCATCTTTCCATGCAAACGACTTTCTCGTAGAGAAGCCGCTCCACGCAGCGTAGAATGGCCTCACGACATTTTCGAAGTCATCACTACTAGTCCCAAAGTTAGGATAGTCCACATATTCGGCATTTTCCCACTGGCATGCAAGCTTCTCCTCAAGAGCAAGCTGCTCAAAAGTCTCACGAAGACCGCCATAGAATCCTTTTGGAGAGTCTGAAAATTCCATTCGGGGACTAAATCTCGAGAACAGCTTCATGATATCAGCAGCAGTGGTCATTCGAGTGTCATACGAGTACTGAGCTCCGCTAGACATTCCATCGCCTCCCAAGAAAGCATCCTGATGTGAGTCATACCACGCTCTTTCCTGGGGGTCCGAAAGAACTTCGTACGCGGATTGGATCTCCGCGAATAACTTTGTGGCAGATTCAGCATTTCCGTAATTCCTATCTGGATGCAGCTCAAGGGCTTTCTTCCTGTATGCCTTTTTGATCCTGTAGATATAATTTAGCTTATTCAGGAATTTATCCAACATCAAGACAGAGAGAGAGCTCACTCTTCAGGAGAAGCATCTCGCTCCACGCCAATTAACTCATAATAGTCTGTTTTTCCTTTAACTTGTTCACCGTGTATTTCAGAGCCTCTTTGGCTGTCCGTTGACTGGGTCTGTCCCATGAGCAAAGAAGATGACGATCGAACCCCTTTATTTGTTTATTGTTATTTAATGTTTTTCTCTCCTTTTTCTAAGAAGAAAGGATGAAAAAGAAGGGAGGGCAGGTAATCCAAAAAAAAAAATTTAGATAGCCGGGGTAATTCTATCAATTATAAAATTGCACGATGTATGAGCGCAGGGTACTAGTTAACTAGTCTCTGTCATGTGGCGACCTCGGACCAATTCTCATGGCTGCTGCACAGCGCAGCAGATTCCCTCAATCCCGTTAATTTCTCTCATTGGTCAATCCTCGGTGAGCATGTACCTGGTATGAGGTAGGTACAGTACATGCTTGGTCTTTGGGTTGCCGATGCTGAAGCTGTCAGTCTCCGTCATACTCTACAGGCCTTGTTACCAACTTAACAGCCAGCATATTACTCGGATGCTTATTTCACCAATCTCTCGCTTGTTGCGTCTGTTGGAGTGCATAGAGTCTATCTCTGCCCCACTCAAGGGGCCCCAACCCTTCAGTCTTGAAATTCTAACTGTACTTAGTACATCGGGATGGTGCTTTTGCTTGACCAACTCCCTGATGAGATTCTCCATTCCATTCTCTGCTATATCCACCCTTGCTCCGCCGCTGCCCTAGAACAAACAGCCAGCAGATTCAGACTTATTACCAATGAAGCCTTGCTGTGGCGCTTTTACTGCCAGACTCACTTCAAGTTTTGGGACAGTAAACATGAGATACATAGGAAGCTTATGCTCTCAGTCTCATCGGTAAACTGGAAGGAGCTTTATGTTGTCAGGCATATGATCGATCGCGAGATAACTCGAGTGCTGGACAGTATACTTGCCAGCCAAACTGGGCGGATCGAAAAATTTCATACCATCATTAACTTTGGGTATGATGCGAAAGATACCCTTCTACGGCACAGTCTAGCAGAGCCAGGAAAAGAAGATTATTTGGCGAGAAGGTCTGCATTTTCTTTCAGTCTGTTATTTATGTTTGGACTTTTCTGACATTGGATTTTGGGACAACGAAGCTATTACGCCAGAACACTCATCACATCTCTCCACCGTAATATTGCTGTGCCGGAATGGGCACGCCTTCGGGAATCAGCGACTGTTCCTCTTGAACGAGCCCTAGGAGCCTTCGACCTTTTCATACCAGAAAGTGAATTTGGTCAACTCGACGAGGTTTGTTAAGCTGGGACGTCAATTAAAACATGATTGTTAATTAAGATGTAGATCACATCCATGCTCGATGGGATATCCACACGGCTCAAGGCCTCATATCCGGATATAGAACACCTCACATCTCGTGAGAAGGCCTTTGCTGTGGCGTCATACCTGAAGGCGAATAACTTGACAGGTATTCAGCCAGGACGGGAATATCACAGCTTAGAGCACAACTTTCTAGGATTTGCATTGAGCGATCCTGAACACAACTCACTTCCTCTAGTATCAGCGGCCATCTACTGCTACGTCGCACAGAGCATTGGGCTGAATGCTCGACCATGTGGGTTTCCGTTCCATGTGCATGTCATTATTTTACCGCCTTTAGGGTTGGATATGGATGGCAATATACTTGATGCTGGCGGGCCAGGTCACCCGATGTACATGGATCCATTCCGCTCGGACAAGGAGACGCCCATCACCGATCTACAGAGCCAGCTCAATTTTCTAGGGGCTTCGACCATTGAGCAATCTGCATTTCTCGGAGAGTCTTTAACCTCAGAGATTGTTCTACGGTGTGGCAAAAACATCTTAAATTCTGTTCAGCACGCCTCGCAGCTTCCTAGCATGCACACAGTAACGGTAGATGTTGTGAGTGCAAAATATGCTGCTCTTTGGTCTTCCATGCTTCTTGCAGGCGCATCAAGTCCAATGGAACTTCGGCATCATTTACCTTGGTTGATGGAAACTTTTGCAACCGATTTTCCGTCCGACATCTACTTGGTGGAACAATATATCGTACCACTTTTTCGCGGTATGCTAGAATATGATCACATCTTGGAAAGCCTCCATGTCATGCGAGCCGTTGACGAAATACCGAAACAAGTTCGGCGACGGGGTGCAGAACAGAGGAATGTCAGGTATCGGATAGGTCAAGTCTTTCGACATCGCCGTTATAATTACAGGGCAATAATCACGGGATGGGATGCAGAATGTGGCGCGGGCGAGCAATGGATGAGAAGAATGGGTATTGATCGCTTGCGGGGTGGTAGACATCAAAGTTTCTACCACGTTCTGTATGTTTTCAACCCCCTACACCCTACAGCTCGAATTCGCATATAGCTGTCCTGTACTAACTATCCTACTTATGAAAGTGTTGAAGACAAGACTGTTCGATATGTAGCTGAGGAAAATATTCATATTATCACACCTCATATTACAGAACTTCCACGATCGCTTACTACAGTGGCAGGCAAGCATTTCAAGAGATGGGATGAGGAAAGTCGGACATTTGTGAGTAATATTAGAGATGAGTATCCAGATGATTGACTGAATTATAAGAGTCTTTTCTGTATCTGTGAGGAAGCGAACAAATATATATTATATAGGCTATCTAATAAGAATCTAATTGGTTTTGGAATTTTAGGGTATTTAATAAAATATCCCGTAGCTCAGTAGTAGTAGTAGTATTCTGTCAAATTCCGCGTAATCGTGTTATATGATTACAAGGAATCGAGCATGCTAAAAGCCAACTTTAGGTGTCTTCATATATATAGGGTCGTGTTCGATACACACCCAAGTGGTTCGGGACACACCTAATTGGATCGGGACATACCCTTTAGTCCTAATCGGGCAATAATTAGATCGGGACACACCCTCGTGGATCGGGACACACCCTTTTCCTAATAGGTGGTGATATAGCAACACCCTTTGCGGTTAACGCAACACCCTCTAGGTTCCAGCGACACCCCCTTACCTAATCGGGTAAGGTTTAGTCACGTGATCGCCTGATTAGGTAAGGTTTGGTCATATGATCACGGCGAATCTCGTGAAAATAATTATAGCGTACGGAGTAGAATACCCCAAGTCATGATGGAGCGAGCTAATTCCTTTTACTTTAATTAATAAGAAGGCTCGATTACAGGCTAGTAGTAGTAGTAGTAGTAGTAGTAGATTTCTTATACCTATTATAGCTTGCTATTATATATTACCACTATATAGGTTACTCCGAGCGTAGCTCGGAGAGGGTAAATCTAGCCCGGTTATCCTATAACCAGCCTGTTAGTTCTTTTAAAATAAATTTATAATTTTAATCTAATATTATTGCCTCTATTATAATTATACTAGTACTATAATTTATTTAATCCCTCTTTTCTTCACTCTTTATATAATGTTTATTAATTTTTCTAATTTAATTAATAGGGATATTTAGTTATTATAATCTAGACCTAGTTACTATAGTAGCTAGTTCGTATCTCTTATCTTAATTAAATTCTTATATCCTTTTTCTAATAACTCCTTTTCGGCTGTTCCGGTTATCTATATATTTATATATTAAAATTATATTAATAACCCTATCTTTAATATAAAATTTATAATAATAATAGCTATCTTTAATATAAAATTTATAATAATAATAGCTATATTTAATTTTATTAGGAGCCTATTTCTATTTATAATAATTATAACTAATATCTTCTTCCTATCTAGCTCCTCCTATATCTCTTTATAAATATTTATAAAAAATAAATATTCTAGTAGAATACACTATATTATCTATCTCTTAAATTTATATTTATATTCTATATTTTTATAAATCCTAATTTTTTTATAATAGTTCAGGCTTATTTTTTAATTTTATGATTAAATAGATACTAAGCTTATTACTTTTTATAAGCCTATTTAATATTAGAGTATATACTTTATTAATTCTTTTATAAATTATTTTATAAGCTTCCGGGCTTATAATTTCTCCTATAACTTTTTTTAATTAATCTATATTTCCTATTTATAGGCCCTCTTAATTATAGCGGCTATCTATATTTATAGTATTATAATATTTATAGCCCTAGCTATATTTTTAACGGCCACTTTTTTTACTACCTTATCTATAATTTTATTTTTAAGGGTTCCTTTATAGGCAGGGATTTATTAGAAATAGACCTATATACTATATATCTATAGGTAATCTAGGCTAATCTAGATTTCTTATAATAATTATTACTTAAATATAGGCCGTGACCTAGCCACGGCTCTAATAACTACCTAACTATCTAAAAAAATTATTATTTCTTATTATTTAATCTTAGGCTAGCGGTTCTATATATCTTTAATTATTTATAAAACTATTATTATTTCTTTTAGCTCTATTTTATAAACTATAGCCGTCTTCTTTATATCTAGATAATATTAATAGGCCGTGACCTAGCCACGGCTCTAATAACTACCTAACTATCTAAAAAAATTATTATTTCTTATTATTTAATCTTAGGCTAGCGGTTCTATATATCTTTAATTATTTATAAAACTATTATTATTT